>JAVHYY010000783.1:0-34402 GCA_035221665.1 Okamejei kenojei
ATAGGAAAGCTGGCGAGGAAGAATACTAGACCTGGAGACCGAGAGCTGGAGACGGAGCCAAAAAGCTAGACTGGGGAGATGAGCTGGAGATGGAGCCAAAGGTTCGACCTGGCCATGGAGCTGGAGATTGCCGTTTAATTGGTAGGTCGTGGCGATGGAGCACTCTGAGATGGAGCGAAGATAGAACATGGAGATGGGAGCTGGAGATGGACCAAAAGCTAGACCTGGAGATGGGCTGGAGATGGAAGCAAAAAAGTTCGACCCGGGAGATGGTGCTTGAGACGCGGACGGAAACGCAAAAAGCTAGACATGGAGAGGATCTGGAGGACAGGAGCAAAGCTAGACCTGGAGATTGGAGCTGGAGATTTGTAGCATAGCTAGAGCTGGGTGGAGCAGCTGGGCATGGAGCAAAATCTAGGAATCTGGAGAAGTGAGCTGGAGATGGAGCACAAGCTAAGAGTGGAGATGGAGCACGAGATGGAGCAAAAGCTGTACCTGGTGAAGGAGCTGGAGATGGTGCAAAAGGTAGACCTGGAGATGGTACTGGAGATGGGAGCAAAAAGTAGACCTGTGAGATGTAGCTGGAAAATTGCAGCACCCACCCAAAAGTAGACCTGGAGATGGAGTGGAGATGGAGCCAATAGATAGGGACTGGAGATGGGTGGAGATGGAGCAAAAGCATGGACTGGAGGACCTGGAGCTGGAGATGGAGCAAAGCTAGACTGGAGATGGGTGGAGGTGGAGGCAAAAAGCTAGACCGGAGAGATGAGTGGTGATGGAGCAAAAAGCTCGACCTGGAGATGGAGCATGGAGATTGGGAGCAAAAGCTAGGACCTGGAGATGGGAGGCGGGTGATGGAGCAAAAGCTAGACCTGGCGATGGGAGCTGGAGGATGGGTGCAAAAGTAGAGCTGGGAGATTGAAGCTGGAGATGGAGCGAAAGTAGCTGGAGATGGAGAAAAAATGGAGCTGGAGGTGGAGCTGGTTGATTGAGCGAAAGCTAGATGCTGGAGATGGAGCTTGTATTTGGAGCGAACGCTAGAGCTGGAGATGGAGGGGGCTGGAGGGATGGAGCGAAAAGCTAGAGCTGGAGATGGAGCGGAAAAGCTAGAGTGGAGATTGAGCGGGGAAAGCTAGAGCTGAGATGGGGAGCTGCAGATG
Organism: Okamejei kenojei; assembly: GCA_035221665.1. Classification (NCBI taxonomy): domain Eukaryota; kingdom Metazoa; phylum Chordata; class Chondrichthyes; order Rajiformes; family Rajidae; genus Okamejei; species Okamejei kenojei. The sequence goes on from JAVHYY010000783.1 coordinate 1,161, forward strand.
GAAGCGAAGGCTAGAGCTGGAGATGGAGCAGGAGGTTGCAGAAAGCAAACCTGGCGATGGCAGCTGGGAGATGGAGCGAAAAAGATGACCCTGGAGAGAGATGGAGCTGGTATGGAGCAAAAAGTAACACTGGGATATGCTGGAGATGGAGCAAATGCTAGACTTGGAGAACGGAGCTGGAGATGGAGCCAAAATGCTAGAGCTGGAGAATGGAGCTGGGATGGGAGCGATAGCTCAGGGCTGGAGTGGAGCTGGAGAAGGATCGTAGGCTAGGACCTGGATATGGAGCTGGGATTGGGCAAAAGCACGAACCTGGAGATGGAGCTGGAGATGGAGCAAACGCTAGACCTGGAGATGGAGCTGGAGATGGAGCAAAAGCTAGACTTGGAGAATGGAAGCTAGGTGATGGAGCAATAAGCTCGACTGGCGATGGAGCTTGGAGATGGAGAAAAAGCTAGAGTTGCGGAGAATTGGAAAGCTGGAGATGGAGCCGAAGCTAGCTGGAGATGGCGCAAAAATTTGGAGCTGGTGGTGGAGCTGGTTGATTTGAGCGAAAGCTAGAGTGGATGATGGAGCTGTATTTGGGCGAAAGCTAGAGCTGGACGGATGGAGATGGAGATGGAGCGAAATGCTAGAGCTGGAGGAGATGGAGCGAAAGCTAGTGCTGAATTGAGCGGAAAGCTAGAGTGGTGATGAGCTGCAGTGGAGCCGGAAAGCTAGAGCATGGCGATGGAGTGGAGGTGACAGGAAGGAAAAAGCAAGACCTGGCGATGGAGAGCTGGAGCTGGATCGAAAGATAGACCTGGAGATGGAGCTGGAGATGGAGCAAAAGTTAGACCTGGAGTTATAGCTGGAGATGGAGCCCAAATGCTAGACTTGGTGACGGAGCTGGAGATGGAGCAAAAGCTCGAGCTGGAGATGGTGTGGAGAGGAGCGCCGTAGTAGGGGGCTGTAGCTGGAGCTAGGATGAAGGATCGATGGTCGACCTGGAGATGGAGCTGGGATGGAGGCAAAAGCAAGCCAGAGCTGGAGGCTGGAGATGGAGCAAAAAAGCTAGACCTGGAGATGGAGCTGGAGAGGAGCAAAAGCTAGACCCGAGAATGAAAGCTGGAGATGGAGCAAAAGCTAGACTTGGCCGACGGAGTTAGAGTGGGAGCCCCAAAAGCTAGATTTGGAGACGGAGCTGGAGAATGGAGCAAAAGCTAGACCCGGAGGTGGTTAACTGGAGACGAAGCAAAAGCTAGACCTGGAGGTCGGAGCTGGAGATCGGGAGGCAAAAGCTAGCCTGGAGTTGGGAGCTGGAGATGGAGGCTAAGGTTAGACCTGGCGCTTGGAGCTGGAGTGGAGAATGCAGTTTAATAGGTTAGACTGGCAATGGTGCTGCCAGATGGAGCGATAGATAGCACCTGGAGATGGAGCTGGAGTTGGAGCAAAAGCTAGACCTGGGATTGGAGCGGAGATGGAGCCAAAGCTAGACACGGAGATGGTGCTGGAGACCGGGCAAAAGAAGAACCTGGCGATGGTCTGGAGACGAGAGCAAAGCTAGGACTGGGAGATGGAGCTGGAGATGTGGCAATAGCTGAGCTGGAGATGGAGCTGGGGATGGAGCAAAATTTCAAGATCTGGGGAGAAGGGGCGGAGAGATGGAGCAAAAGCTAGAGCTGGTGAGGGAGCTGGAGATGGAGCCAAAAGCTGTACCTGAGAAAGGAGCTGGAGATGGAGCAAAAGGTAGGACCTGTAGATGGTGTGGAGATGGAGCCCAAAAGCTGACTGGTGATGTGTGGAGCATGCAGCAAAAAGCTCGACATGGAGTTGGAGCTGGAGATGAAGAGCCAATAGAGCTAGACTGGAGATGGAGCTGGAGAGGGAAGCCAAATGCAAAGACTGGAGACTATGGAGATTGGAGCTGGAGTGGAGCAAAAGTAGACCTGGAGATGGAGCTGGGGAGTTGGAGCAAAGCTAGACCCGGAGATGGAGCTGGAGATGGCGCAAAAGGGCTCGACCTGGTAGATGGAGTGGAGATGGAGCAAAAGCTAGACCTGGAGATTGGAAGCAGGTGAGGAGCAAACGCTAGACCTGGGATGGAGCTTGGATGGAGGAAAAAGTAGAGTGGAGGATGAAAGCTGGAGAATGGAGCCCGAAGCTAGTTGAGATGGAGCAAAATTCTGGAGCTGGAGGATGGAGCTGGTTGATTGAGCGAAAAGGCTTGAGCTGGAGATGGAGCTGTATTTGAGCGAAGCTAGCGCTGGAGATGGAGTGGGATGGAGCGAAAAGCTAGAGCTGGAGAAGGGAGCGAAAGCTAGTCTGGAGATATTGAGCGAAAGCTAGAGCTGGAGATGGTGCTGCAGAAAAGGGAGCGCCCCGAAAGTTAGACCTGGTGATCTAGCTCCGGAGATGGGCAAAAGGCGGATGGAGATCGGAGCTGGAAGATGGAGCCAAAAGTAAGAGTGGAGATGGGAGCTGGTGATGGAGCCGATAGCCTAGGGCTGGAGCTGAGCTGGTGAAGGATCGATGGCAAGACCTGGAGATGGTGAGCTGAGATGGAGCGAGAGTAGACCTTGGAGATTGGAGCGCAAATGGAGCGAGAGCCTAGACCTGGAGCTCGCGCTGGAGATGGAGCCAAAGCTAGACCTGGAGATGGATTGGAGCCGGGAGCAAAGTAGGACATGGGAGTATGGAGCTGGAGAATGGAGCAATAGCTAGAGCTGGAGATGGAATCTGGGGATGGAGCAAAATCTAGATCTGGAGAAGAGCTGGAAATTGAAATGGAGCAAAAGTAGAGGGTGGAGATGGAGCTGGATGATGAGCTGGAGATGGAGATGGAGATGCCTAGGACCTGGCGAAAGCTGGGGAAGATGGAGCAAAAAGCTAGACCTGGAGATGGAGCTGGAGAGATGGGAGCAAAAGCTGTACCTGGAGAAGGAAGCTGGGATGGAGCAAAAGGTAGACCTGGAGTGGATGCTGGAGATGGAGCAAAAGCAGACCCTCGGAGATGGAGTGGAGATGGAGATGGAAAGCTACCTGGAGAGAGAATGAAGGAGCAATGGAAAAAAGCTAGACCTGGAGTTGGAGCTGGAGATGGAGCCATCTTAGCTGGACTGGGAGGACTGGAGAGCAACAAAAAGCTGGACCCTATGGAGCTGGAGATGGAGCAAAAGCTAGATGGAGGATGGAGCTGGGAGGGAGTGGAGCAAAAGCTAGACCTGGAGATGTGATGGAGATGCAGAGCAAAGCTTAGAGCTAGACCTGGAGATGGACAAAAGCTGGAGATGGAGCGAAAGTGAATAGAGCTGGACATGCGCTGGAGATGGAACGAGAGCTAGACCTGGAGATGGAGCTGGAGGATGGAGCAATGCGGGACTGGAGATGGATGTAGAAAGCTAGAGTAGACCTGGAGATGGAGCTGGAGTATGGAGCGCGAGCTGGAGTTGAGACAAATGTGGAGATGGAACGAACGATAGACCCGGAGATGGAGCTGGAGATGGAGCATAGCTCGACCTGGAGATGGAGCTGGAGATGGAACGCAAAAGCTAGAGCTGGGGTTGAGCGAAAAGAGCTGGAGATGGAGCGAAAGCTAGAGCTGGAGCGAAAGCTAGAGCTGGAGATGGGCTTTGAGCATGGAGCTAAAGCTAGAGTGGAGATGGAGCTGGAGGTGGAGCAAAAGCAGGGACTGGTCGAAGGGCCGTAGCTGGGAGATTGAGCGAAAGATAGACCTGAGATGGAGCTGGAGATGGCGCAAAAGCAGACCTGGCGATGGAGCTGGTGAATTGGAGCAAAAGCGAAGACTGGAGATGGAGTTGGAGATGGAGCAAATGCGGTAGACCTGGACGATGGGATCTGGAGATGGAGCGTAAAAGCTAGACCAGGGGATGAGCTGGGCTGGAGCAAAAGTAGACCTGGAGATGGAGCTGGAGATGGAGCAAAAGCTAGACCTGGAGATGGAGCTGGAGATGGAGCAAAAGCTAGACTTGGAGACGGAGCTAGAGATGGAGCAAAAGCTAGACTTGGAGACGGATGGAGATGGAGCAAAAGCTAGACCCGGAGGTGGTACTGGAGACGAAGCAAAAGTAGACTGGAGACGGAGCTGGAGACCGGAGCAAAAGCTAGGAACCTGAGATGGAGCTGGAGAGATGGAGCAAAAGTAAGTAGACCTGGCGTGGAGACTGGAGATGCAGTAATAGGTAGACCTGGCGATGGAGCTGCAGATGGAGCGATAGATTAGCCTGGTGTATGGTGCTGGAGAATGGAGCCAAAAGCTAGACCTGGAGATTGGAGCTGGAGATGGAGCAAAGCTGACCGAAGATGGTGCTGGAGGTCGGAGGAAAGCTAGACTGGAGAGATGGATAGAGACAGGAGCAACGCTAGACCTGGAGATGGAGTGGAGATGTAGCAAATAGCTAGAACCGGAGATGGAGCTGGAGGGGATGGGAGCAAAAAATCTAGATCTGGAGAAGGAGATGGAGATGGAGCAAAAGGCTAGAGTTGGAGAGGAGCTGGAGATGGAGGATGGAGAGTGGAGCAAAAAGCAAGACCGGGATGGAGTGGAGATGGAGCAAAAGCTAGACCTGGAGAAGGAGCTGGAGATGGAGCAAAGGTAGACCTGGAGATGGTGCCAGGGAGATGGAGCAAAAGCTAGGACTTGGAGATGTAGCTGGTGATGCAGGCAAAAGCTAGACTGGAGATGGAGCTGGAGATGGGAGCAATAGCTAGACCTGGAGATGGAGCTGGAGATGGAGCAAAGCAAAAGCAAGACCTGGAGATGGAGCTGGAGATGGAGCAAAAAGCTAGACCTGGAGATGGAAGCTGGAGAGATGGGAGCAAAAGCTAGACCCGGAGATGAAGCTGGAGATGGAGCAAAAGCTAGACTTGGAGACGGAGCTAGAGATGGAGCAAAAGCTAGACTTGGAGACGGAGCTGGAGATGGAGCAAAAGCTAGACCCGGAGGTGGTACTGGAGACGAAGCAAAAGCTAGACCTGGAGACGGAGCTGGAGACGGAGCAAAAGCTAGACCTGGAGATGGAGCTGGAGATGGAGCAAAAGTTAGACCTGGCGATGGAGCTGGAGATGCAGTAATAGGTAGACCTGGCGATGGAGCTGCAGATGGAGCGATAGATAGACCTGGAGATGGAGCTGGAGATGGAGCAAAAGCTAGACCTGGAGATGGAGCTGGAGATGGAGCAAAAGCTAGACCCGGAGATGGTGCTGGAGACGGAGCAAAAGCTAGACCTGGAGATGGATCTGGAGACGGAGCAAAGCTAGACCTGGAGATGGAGCTGGAGATGTAGCAATAGCTAGAGCTGGAGATGGAGCTGGGGATGGAGCAAAATCTAGATCTGGAGAAGGAGCTGGAGATGGAGCAAAAGCTAGAGCTGGAGATGGAGCTGGAGATGGAGATGGAGATGGAGCAAAAGCAAGACCCGGAGATGGAGCTGGAGATGGAGCAAAAGCTAGACCTGGAGAAGGAGCTGGAGATGGAGCAAAAGGTAGACCTGGAGATGGTGCTGGAGATGGAGCAAAAGCTAGACCTGGAGATGTAGCTGGAGATGCAGCAAAAGCTAGACCTGGAGATGGAGCTGGAGATGGAGCAATAGCTAGACCTGGAGATGGAGCTGGAGATGGAGCAAAAGCAAGACCTGGAGATGGAGCTGGAGATGGAGCAAAAGCTAGACCTGGAGATGGAGTCTTGGAGATGGAGCAAAAAGCTTAGACCGGAGATGAAGCTGGAGATGGAGCAAAAGCTTAGACTTGGAGACGGAGTAGAGATGCTGGAAAGCTAGAACTGGAGACGGAGCTGGAGATGGAGCAAAAGCTAGACCCGGAGGTGGTACTGGAGACGAAGCAAAAGCTAGACCTGGAGACGGAGCTGGAGACGGAGCAAAAGCTAGACCTGGAGATGGAGCTGGAGATGGAGCAAAAGTTAGACCTGGCGATGGAGCTGGAGATGCAGTAATAGGTAGACCTGGCGATGGAGCTGCAGATGGAGCGATAGATAGACCTGGAGATGGAGCTGGAGATGGAGCAAAAGCTAGACCTGGAGATGGAGCTGGAGATGGAGCAAAAGCTAGACCCGGAGATGGTGCTGGAGACGGAGCAAAAGCTAGACCTAAAGATGGAGTTGGAGATGGAGCGAGAGCTAGGCCTGGAGATGGAGCTGGAGATGGAGCAAAAGCGAGACCTGGCGATGGAGCTGGAGATGTAGCAATAGCTTAGGTTTAGGTTGAGAGCTGGAGCGCAGGCTGAGGATGGAGCAAAAATCTAGATAGATCTGGAGAAGGAGCTGGAGATGGAGCAAAAGCTAGAGCTGGAGATGGAGCTGGAGATGGAGATGGAGATGGAGCAAAAGCAAGACCCGGAGATGGAGCTGGAGATGGAGCAAAAGCTAGACCTGGAGAAGGAGCTGGAGATGGAGCAAAAGGTAGACCTGGAGATGGTGCTGGAGATGGAGCAAAAGCTAGACCTGGAGATGTAGCTGGAGATGCAGCAAAAGCTAGACCTGGAGATGGAGCTGGAGATGGAGCAATTGCAGACCTGGGAGATGGAGCTGGAGATGGAGCAAAAGCAAGACCTGGAGATGGAGCTGGAGATGGAGCAAAAGCTAGACCTGGAGATGGAGCTGGAGATGGAGCAAAAGCTAGACCCTGGAGATGGAGCTGGAGATGGAGCAAAAGCTCGACCTGGAGATGGAGCTGGAGATGGAGCAAAAGCTAGACCTGGAGATGGAGCTGGTGATGGAGCAAAAGCTAGACCTGGCGATGGAGCCTGGAGATGGTGAGCAAAAGCAACAGTAGAGCTGGAGATGAAGCTGGAGATGGAGCGAAAGCTAGCTGGAGATGGAGCAAAATCTGGAGCTGGAGGTGGAGCTGGTGATTGAGCGAAAGCTAGAGCTGGAGATGGAGCTGTATTTGGTGTGGGGGGCGAAAGCTAGAGCTGGAGATGGAGCGGAATGGGAGCGAAGCTAGAGCTGGGAGATGGAGCTAAAGCTAGAGCTGGAGATGGAGCGAAAGCTAGAGCTGGAGATGGAGCTGGAGATGGAGCGAAAGCTAGAGCTGGGAGGAGCTGAGTGGAGCAAAAGCAAGACTGGCGGATGGAGCTGGAGATGGAGCGAATGTTAGACCTGGTGGAGCTGAGATGGAGCAAAAGTTAGACAAAAGCAAAAAGACTTGGCGGGAGCTGGAAGGATCAAAAGTGGAGATGGATGGAGCGAAAGCTAGGGCTAGACTGTGGAGATGCGCTGACCTGAGATGGAGATGGAGCGAGGAGTAGACCTGGAGATGGAGCAAAGCTTGAGATGAGTGCTCGAGCAAAAAGCTAGACCTCTGGAGACGGAGCTGGAGATGAGCTAAAGCTTAGAAAGCTGGAGATGTAGCGATAGAGTGGAGATGGAGTGGAGATGGAGCCAAAAGCTAGGGCTGGAGAGCTGGAGATGGAGCTTGGCATGGAGCTGGAGTATGGAGCGAGAGCTAGACTGGAGATGGAGCTGGAGATGAGCGAGAACTAGGACCGAGATGGTGTTGGAGCTGGAGTGGAGCAAAAAGGTAGACTGGCGTTGGAGCTGGAGATGCAGCAATAGCTAAGCTATAGACCTGGAGAAGCTGGATCTAGATGGAGCTGGAGATAGCTAGGACCTGACGATGGAAGCTGGAGATGGTAGGAGCAGAGCTCCGAGGCCTTGAGCCTGGCGATGGAGCTGGAGATGGAGCACAAAGCGAGAACTGGCGATGAGTGGAGTTGGAGCGAACACGCTGATCTGCATGGAGCTGGAGATGCGGAGCAAAGCGACCTGACGATGGAGATGGAGATGGAGCACAAGGTAACCTGGAGACGTTGGAGCTGGTATGCAGTCAAAAGGTAGACTGTGATGGAGCTGGAGATGGAGCGAAGAAAAGATAGTGGAGAATGGAGCTGGCGATGAGCTAAGCTAGAGGAAGGAGCTGGAGATGGAGACGGAGCCCTAGACTCTTGGAGACGAGCTGGAGATGGAGCAAAAAGCTGACCTCGAGATGGTACTGGAGAGAGCAAAAGTAGACCTGGAGATGGATCTGGAGGACGGAGCAAAAAGCTAGTACTGGAGATGGAGCTCGAGGAATGGAGCAAAAGCTTAGACCGGCGATGGACTGGAGCTGCAGTAAATAGGTATACCTGGCGATGGAGCTGCAGATGGAGCGGATAGAAGACCTGCAGATGGCGCAAAAGCAAGACCCCGGAGATGGAGCTGGAGAGCAAAAATGCTGGAGATGGAGCGAGAGCTAGAGGCGGCAATGAGCTGGGAGATGGAGCAAAAGCGGACCTGGAGATGGAGCTGGTATGAGCTGGGAGATGGAGCAATAGCTAGACCTGAAGCTGGAGACCTGGAGATGGAGCCTAGACTAGACTGGAGCATGGAGCTGGAAGGCTGGAGATGCCAGTATACCTGGCGATGGAGCTGGCAGATGGAGCGCTAAGATAGACCTGGAGATGGAGCTGGAGATGGAGCAAAGCTAGACCGGAGATGGGAGCTGGAGATGGAGCAAAAGCTAGACCTGGAGACGGAGCTGGAGATGGAGCAAAAGCTAGACCCGGAGATTGATGGACTGGGCGACGGATGCGGAGATGGAAAGCTAGTGCTGGGATAGACGTGGAGATGGAGCTGAGATGAGCGAGAGGTAGCTGGAGCTGAGATGGAGCAAAAGCTAGACCTGGAGCGGAGATCAGTGGAAAGGCTACCTGGCGATGGAGCGGAGAAAGGATGGAGCGAAGAGAGCTGGAGGATGGAGCCTGGAAGCTTGAAGCTAGATGGAGCTGGAGATGTAGCGATTGAGCTGAGCTGGAGCTGGAGATGGAACAAAAGCTGGACTGGAGATGGAGCAAAAGCTAGACATTGAGATGGAGCTGGAGATGGAGCAAAGCTAGACTGGAGATGGAGCTGGAGATGGAGCGAGAACTAGACCGTGGAGATGGAGCTGGAGATGGAGCAAAGCCTATGGAGCTGGAGAGCAGAGCTAGACCTGGAGATGGAGCTGATATGGAGCGAGAGAGGACCTGGAGATGAGCTGGAAATGGAGTAGACCTGGAGCTCGAGCTGGAGATGGTAGCAAAAGCGAGACCTGGCGATGGAGCTGGAGATGGAGCTAAAGCTAGACCTGGCGATGGAGCTGGAGATGTAGCGAGAGCTAGATCTGGAGATGGAGCTGGAGATGGAGCAAAAGCTGGAGCTGGAGATGGAGCTGGAGATGGAGCAAAAGCTAGACATTGAGATGGAGCTGGAGATGGAGCAGCAGCTAGACCTGGAGATGGAGCTGGAGATGGAGCGAGAACTAGACCGGGAGATGGAGCTGGAGATGGAGCAAAAGGTAGACCTGGCGATGGAGCTGGAGATGCAGCAAAAGCTAGACCTGGAGATGGAGCTGGATATGGAGCAATAGCTAGACCTAGAGATGGAGCTGGAGATGGAGCGAGAGCTAGGCCTGGAGATGGAGCTGGAGATGGAGCAAAAGCGAGACCTGGCGATGGAGCTGGAGTTGGAGCTAAAGCTAGATCTGGCGATGGAGCTGGAGATGGAGCAAAAGCAAGACCTGGACGATGGAGCTGGAGATGGAGCAAAAGGTAGACCTGGCGATGGAGCTGGAGATGCAGCAAAAGGTAGACCTGGCGATGGAGCTGGAGATGGAGCGAAAGATAGACCTGGAGATGGAGCTGGAGATGGAGCAAAAGCTAGACCTGGAGATAAGGAGCAATGGAGATGGAGCAAAAACTGCTAGACTTGGAGATTTGGAGCGGAATCTGCTGGAGATGGAGCAAAAGCTAGACCGGAGATGGAGCTGGTGATGCTGAGCGAGAGCGGAGATGGAGCAAAATTCTTTAGACCCTGGAGATGGACCTGAGATGGAGTCTGGAAGACTTGGAGCAGATGGCAAAAGCTAGACTGGAGAGGAGATGGAGCAAAAGCTAGACCGGAGATGGACTGAGACGAAGCCCTAGACCTGGAGATGGAGCTCGAGCCCGACAGGAGCCTGGAGCAAAAGGAGCTAGACCTGGCGATGGAGCTGGAGATGCAGTAATAGGTAACCTGGCGCTGGAGCTGGCAGATGGCGCTGGAGATAGAATAGACCTGGAGATGGAGCTGGATGGAGATGGAGCTGGAGATGGAGCAAAAGCAAGAACCGAGAGATGGAGCTGGAGATGGAGCAATAGCTAGACCTGGCGAAGGAGCTGGAGATGGAGCAAAAGCTAGACCTGGAGATGTAGCTGGAGATGGAGCAATAGCTAGACCTGGAGATGGAGCTGGAGATGGAGCAAAAGCTAGACCTGGCGATGGAGCTGGAGATGCAGTAATAGGTAGACCTGGCGATGGAGCTGCAGATGGAGCGATAGATAGACCTGGAGATGGAGCTGGAGATGGAGCAAAAGCTAGACCTGGAGATGGAGCTGGAGATGGAGCAAAAGCTAGACTTGGAGACGGAGCTGGAGATGGAGCAAAAGCTAGACCCGGAGATGGTGCTGGAGACGGAGCAAAAGCTAGACCTGGAGATGGAGCTGGAGATGGAGCGAGAGCTAGACCTGGAGATGGAGCTGGAAATGGAGCGAGAGCTAGACCTGGAGCTCGAGCTGGAGATGGAGCAAAAGCTAGACCTGGCGATGGAGCTGGGAGATGGAGCGAGAGCTAGACCTGGAGATGGAGCTGGAGATGGAGCAAAAGCGCGAGACCTGGGCGGATGGAGTTGGATGATGAGCAAAAGCGAGACCTGGCGATGGAGCTGGAGTGGGAGCTAAAGCTAGACCTGGCGATGGAGCTGGAGATGTGCGAGAGCTAGAAGATGGAGCTGGAGATGGAACAAAAAGCTGGAGCTGGAGATGGAGCAAAAGCTAGACATTGAGATGGAGCTGGAGATGGAGCAGCAGCTAGACCTGGAGATGGAGCTGGAGATGGAGCGAGAACTAGACCGGGAGATGGAGCTGGAGATGGAGCAAAAGGTAGACCTGGCGATGGAGCTGGAGATGCAGCAAAAGCTAGACCTGGAGATGGAGCTGGATATGGAGCAATAGCTAGACCTAGAGATGGAGCTGGAGATGGAGCGAGAGCTAGGCCTGGAGCTGGAGCTGGAGATGGAGCAAAAGCGAGACCTGGCGATGGAGCTGGAGTTGGAGCTAAAGCTAGATCTGGCGATGGAGCTGGAGATGGAGCAAAAGCAAGACCTGACGATGCAGCTGGAGATGGAGCAAAAGGTAGACCTGGCGATGGAGCTGGAGATGCAGCAAAAGGTAGACCTGGCGATGGAGCTGGAGATGGAGCAAAAGCTAGACCTGGAGATGGAGCTGGAGATGGAGCAAAAGCTAGACCTGGCGATGGAGCTGGAGATGGAGCAAAAGCTAGAGCTGGAGATGAAGCTGGAGATGGAGCGAAAGCTAGCTGGAGATGGAGCAAAATCTGGAGCTGGAGGTGGAGCTGGTGATTGAGCGAAAGCTAGAGCTGGAGATGGAGCTGGAGATGGAGCGAAAGCTAGAGCTGGAGATGGAGCGAAAGCTAGAGCTGGAGATTGAGCGAAAGCTAGAGCTGGAGATGGAGCTGGAGATGGAGCGAAAGCTAGAGCTGGAGATGGAGCTGGAGGTGGAGCAAAAGCAAGACCTGGCGATGGAGCTGGAGATGGAGCGAAAGATAGACCTGGAGATGGAGCTGGAGATGGAGCAAAAGTTAGACCTGGAGATATAGCTGGAGATGGAGCAAAAGCTAGACTTGGAGACGGAGCTGGAGATGGAGCAAAAGCTAGAGCTGGAGATGGAGCTGGAGATGGAGCGAAAGCTAGGGCTGGAGCTGGAGCTGGAGATGGATCGATGGCTAGACCTGGAGATGGAGCTGGAGATGGAGCGAGAGCTAGACCTGGAGATGGAGCTGGAAATGGAGCGAGAGCTAGACCTGGAGCTCGAGCTGGAGATGGAGCAAAAGCTAGACCTGGCGATGGAGCTGGAGTGGGAGCTAAAGCTAGACCTGGCGATGGAGCTGGAGATGTAGCGAGAGCTAGATCTGGAGATGGAGCTGGAGATGGAGCAAAAGCTGGAGCTGGAGATGGAGCTGGAGATGGAGCAAAAGCTAGACATTGAGATGGAGCTGGAGATGGAGCAGCAGCTAGACCTGGAGATGGAGCTGGAGATGGAGCGAGAACTAGACCGGGAGATGGAGCTGGAGATGGAGCAAAAGGTAGACCTGGCGATGGAGCTGGAGATGCAGCAAAAGCTAGACCTGGAGATGGAGCTGGATATGGAGCAATAGCTAGACCTAGAGATGGAGCTGGAGATGGAGCGAGAGCTAGGCCTGGAGATGGAGCTGGAGATGGAGCAAAAGCGAGACCTGGCGATGGAGCTGGAGTTGGAGCTAAAGCTAGATCTGGCGATGGAGCTGGAGATGGAGCAAAAGCAAGACCTGACGATGGAGCTGGAGATGGAGCAAAAGGTAGACCTGGCGATGGAGCTGGAGATGCAGCAAAAGGTAGACCTGGCGATGGAGCTGGAGATGGAGCGAAAGATAGACCTGGAGATGGAGCTGGAGATGGAGCAAAAGCTAGACCTGGATATGGAGCTGGAGATGGAGCAAAAGCTAGACTTGGAGACGGAGCTGGAGATGGAGCAAAAGCTAGACCCGGAGATGGTGCTGGAGACGGAGCAAAAGCTAGACCTGGAGATGGATCTGGAGACGGAGCAAAGCTAGACCGGGAGATGGAGCTGGAGATGGAGCAAAAGCTAGACCTGGCGATGGAGCTGGAGATGCAGTAATAGGTAGACCTGGCGATGGAGCTGCAGATGGAGCGATAGATAGACCTGGAGATGGAGCTGGAGATGGAGCAAAAGCTAGAACCGGAGATGGAGCTGGAGATGGAGCAATAGCTAGACCTGGCGAAGGAGCTGGAGATGGAGCAAAAGCTAGACCTGGAGATGTAGCTGGAGATGGAGCAATAGCTAGACCTGGAGATGGAGCTGGAGATGGAGAAAAAGCTAGACCTGGCGATGGAGCTGGAGATGCAGTAATAGGTAGACCTGGCGATGGAGCTGCAGATGGAGCGATAGATAGACCTGGAGATGGAGCTGGAGATGGAGCAAAAGCTAGACCTGGAGATGGAGCTGGAGATGGAGGAAAAGCTAGACTTGGAGACGGAGCTGGAGATGGAGCAAAAGCTAGACCTGTGCTGGAGACGGAGCAAAGCTAGACCTGGAGGATGGAGCTGGAGATGGAGCGAGAGCTAGACCTGAGATGGAGCTGGGAAATGGAGCGAAGAGCTAGACTGGAGCTCGAGCTGGAGATGGAGCAAAAGCTAGAGACCTGGAGATGGAGCTGGAGATGGAGGCGAGGAGCTAGACCTGGAGATGGAGCTGGAGGATGGAGCAAACGCGAGACCTGGCGAGGAGTTGGAGATGGAGCAAAAGCCCGAGACCTGGATGGAGCTGGAGTGGAGCTAAAGCTAGACCAGGCGATGGAGCTGGAGATGTAGCGAGAGCTAGATCTGGAGATGGAGCTGGAGATGGAGCAAAAGCTGGAGCTGGAGATGGAGCAAAAGCTAGACATTGAGACGGAGCTGGAGATGGAGCAGCAGCTAGACCTGGAATGGATGCTGGAGATGAGCGAGAATAGAGGGAGTGGAGCAGAGATGGAGCAAAAGGTAGACCTGGCGATGGAGCTGGAGATGCAGCAAAAGCTAGACCTGGAGATGGAGCTGGATATGGAGCGAGAGCTAGACCTGGAGATGGAGCTGGAAATGGAGCGAGAGCTAGACCTGGAGCTCGAGCTGGAGATGGAGCAAAAGCTAGACCTGGCGATGGAGCTGGAGTGGGAGCTAAAGCTAGACCTGGCGATGGAGCTGGAGATGTAGCGAGAGCTAGATCTGGAGATGGAGCTGGAGATGGAGCAAAAGCTGGAGCTGGAGATGGAGCTGGAGATGGAGCAAAAGCTAGACATTGAGATGGAGCTGGAGATGGAGCAGCAGCTAGACCTGGAGATGGAGCTGGAGATGGAGCGAGAACTAGACCGGGAGATGGAGCTGGAGATGGAGCAAAAGGTAGACCTGGCGATGGAGCTGGAGATGCAGCAAAAGCTAGACCTGGAGATGGAGCTGGATGGATCTGGAGCAATGGAGCTAGACCTAGAGATGGGAGCTGGAGGCGATGGAGCGAGAGCTAGCTGAGACGGAGGCTGGAGCTGGAGCTGGAGGAAGCGAAAGCTGGAGATGGAGCAAGCTAAGCTGGAGATGAGCGAAAAAGCTAGGCTGGAGATGGAGCTGGATCTGGAGTAGGAGATGGAGCTAGAGCCTAGATCTGGCCTAGATTCTGAGGGTGGCTGGAGAAAAGCTGGGAGATGGAGCGCAAGAGATGGAGCAAGGGGACTGGAGCTGGAATGGAGCAAAAGCTTGTATGGAGAAGGAGCGAGATGTAGCTGGAGATGGAGCAAAAAGCTAGTATGGAGATGTAGCCTGGAGATGCAGAAAAGCTGGAGGAGCTGGAGATGCAGCAAAAGGTAGACTGGCGATGGAGCTGGAGATGGAGCGAAAGATAGACCTGGAGATGGAGCTGGAGATGGAGCAAAAGCTAGACCTGGATATGGAGCTGGAGATGGAGCAAAAGCTAGACTTGGAGACGGAGCTGGAGATGGAGCAAAAGCTAGACCCGGAGATGGTGCTCTGGAGGAAGGGTGGAGCTGAGCAAAAGCTAGACCTGGAGATGGATCTGGAGACGAGCAAAGCTAGACCGCTGGAGATGGAGCTCGAGATGGGCGCAAAAGCTAGACCTGGCGATGGAGCGAAAGCAGAGCTGGAGATGCAGTAATAGGTAGACCTGGCGATGGAGCTGCAGATGGAGCGATAGATAGACCTGGAGATGGAGCTGGAGATGGAGCAAAAGCTAGAACCGGAGATGGAGCTGGAGATGGAGCAATAGCTAGACCTGGCGAAGGAGCTGGAGATGGAGCAAAAGCTAGACCTGGAGATGTAGCTGGAGATGGAGCAATAGCTAGACCTGGAGATGGAGCTGGAGATGGAGAAAAAGCTAGACCTGGCGATGGAGCTGGAGATGCAGTAATAGGTAGACCTGGCGATGGAGCTGCAGATGGAGCGATAGATAGACCTGGAGATGGAGCTGGAGATGGAGCAAAAGCTAGACCTGGAGATGGAGCTGGAGATGGAGGAAAAGCTAGACTTGGAGACGGAGCTGGAGATGGAGCAAAAGCTAGACCCGGAGATTGTGCTGGAGACGGAGCAAAGCTAGACCTGGAGATGGAGCTGGAGATGTAGCAATAGCTGGAGCTGGAGATGGAGCTGGAAAACAAAATGGAGCGAGAGCTAGATGAGCTATAAAAGCGAGCTGGAGATGGTGGCGGAGAAGGAGCAAAAGCTAGACCTGGAGATGTACGATGGATCAAAAGCTGACCTGGAATGGCTGGAGATGTGAGCGAGAGCTAGACCTGGAGATTGGAGCTGGAGATGGAGCAAAAGCTAGACCTGCATGGAAATGACTGGGATGGAGCGATGAGCTAGACCTGGAGATGGAGCTGGATATGGAGCAAACGCGAGACCTGGCGATGGAGATGGAGTGGAGGAGGAGCAAAGCTAGACCTGGACGATGGAGGCTGTAGTGGTGCAAAATCTAGAGACCTGGCGAGAAGCCTGGAGATGTGAGCGAAAGCTAGATCAAAATGAGCTGCTGGAGCTGGAGATGGAAAAAGCTAAGCTGGAGCTGGAACTAGCTAGACATTGAGCAAAGCTAGAGGATGGAGCTGGAGATGGCGAGCAGCTAGACCTGGAGATGGACGAAAGCCAAGAGCTGGAGATTGGAGCGAGAACTAGACGGGAGATGGAGCTGGAGATGGCGCAAAAGGTAGACTCTGGGCCGATGGAGCTGGAGAATAGCGGAGCAACAGCTAGACCTGGAGATGGGTGAGCTGGATATGGAGCAATAGCTAACCCTAGATGGAGCTGGAGGAGGAGCGAGAGCTATGGCCTGGAGCTGGAGCTGGATGGGAGCAAATCGAGAGATGGCGTGGAGTCTGGAGTTGGAGCTAAAGCTAGATCTGTACGATGCTGGAGAATGGAGCTGCGACTGTGAGCAGCTGGAGCAAATGGTAGACCTGTCGATGGAGTGGAGATGCAGCAAAAGGTAGACCTGGCGATGGTGGAAGATGGAGCGAAAGATAGAATGGAGATGGATCTGGCGATGGAGCAAAGCTTAGACCTGGATATGGAGCTGGAGATGGAGCAAAAGCTAGACTTGGAGACGGAGCTGGAGATGGAGGCAAAAGCTAGACCCGGAGATGGTGCTGGAGGACGGAGCAAAAGCAGACCTGGAGATGGATCTTGACGGAGCAAGCTAGACGGGAGATGGAGAAGATGGAGAGCAAAAAGCGACCTGGCGAATGGAGCTGGATATGCAGTAATAGGTATACCTGGCGATGGAGTGGATGGATGATAGACCGGAGAGGAGCTGGAGATGGAGCAAAAGCTAGAACCGGAGATGGAGCTGAGTTGGTGCAATAGGCTTAGACTGGCGAAGGACTGGAAGATGGAGCAAAAGTAGACCTGGAATGTAGCTGGCGATGGAGCAATGGAATAGGACCGGCGATGGAGCTGGAATGGAGAAAAGCTAGACCTGGCGATGATGCAGTAATAGGTAGACCTGGCGATGGAGCTGCAGATGGAGCAAATAGATAGACAGATGGAGCTGGAGATGGAGCAAGAGCTAGACCTGGAGATGGAGCTGGAGATGGAGGAAACGCTAGACATTGGAGACCGGTGCTGGAGATGGGCAAAAGCTAGACCCGGAGATTGATGCTTGGAGACGGAGCAAAGCTAGACCTGGAGATGGAGGCTGGAGATGGTAGCAATAGCTGGAGCTGGAGATGGAGCTGGAGATGGAGCAAAAATCTAGATCTGGAGATGGAGCTGAGAATATATGGAGCAAAAGCTAGAGGCTGGAGATGGAGCTGTGAAGGAGCATGGGATGGAGCTTGACCTGGCAAAAGCTAGAGCCGGAGAGCTGGAGAAGGAGCAAAAGCTAGAGCTGGATGATGAAAGCTGGAGATGGAGCGAAAGCTAGCTGGAGATGGAGCAAAATCTGGAGCTGGAGGTGGAGGCTGGGGTGATTGAGCGAAAGCTAGAGCTGGAGATTGGAGCCCCCTGTATTTGGAGCGAAGCTAGAGCTGGATGGAGCTGGAGAAGAGCGAAAGCATAGACTGGGATGGAGCGAATGGAGCGAAAGCTAGAGCTGGAGATGGAGCGAAAAGACTAAGCTGGAGAAGGAGCTTTGAGATTGAGCGAAAGCTAGTGGCGAGGAGTGGAGATGGAGCGGAAAGATGACCTGGAGATTGGAGGTGGAGATGGAGCAAAAGTTAGGACCTGGTGATATAGCTGGAGATGGAGCAAAGCTGACTGACGGTGGGTGATGGCGAAGGTGAAGCTGAGAGGTGTGATGCTGGAGAGAGGGGTGGCGGGAGGAGCTTGGGCTGGGGAGGTGGGGATGTGCTGGAGATGAGATCGATGGCTAGACATGGAGAGCTGGAGATGGAGGAGATAGTCCTGGACATGGAGAAAAGGAGTAAGCTAGGACCTGGACACAGTTCGAGACATGGAGAATAGACATGGAGATGGAGCGGGAGGTGCTGCTAGACACGAAGATTTTTCGGTTCTGGATAGATGGAAGCAATAGCTACGACCTAGTGATGGGCTGGAGATGGAGCGAGAGCTGTGGCTGGAGAGGAGCTGGAGATGGAGCAGACATCCACTTGAGACTGGCGATGGAAAGTCGAGCTAATGACTAGTCTGGCGATGGAGCTGGAGATGGAGCGGCGAAAGCTGAGGGCATGGAAGAAAGCTGGAGGCTGGAGCTGAGTGGAGATAGATGGGCTAGACCTGGAGATGGAGCTGGAGATGGAGCGAGAGCTAGACCTGATTGACATGGAGCTGGATAATGGAAGCGAGAGCTAGGACTCGAGCTGGAGACCTGTAGAAAAGCTGACCTGGAGATGGGAGGGAGACGGATGGTGCAAAGCTAGACCTGGATGATGGTGGAGCTGGAGCAGCCAAATAGCTAGACCTGGATATGATGGATCTGGGGATATGGAGACGGAGCAAAGCAAAAATAGACCGGGAGAAGCTGCTGGAGATGGAGCCAAGGATAGCTGGAGTGGAGCTGGAGAAGGAGCCTGGAGATGGAGCTGGAGATGGAGCAAAGCAAGCCCGGAGATGGACGCTGGAGATGGAGCTATAGCTGGAGGAGCTGGATGGAGCAAAAGCTAGACCTGGAGATGGAGCTGGAGATGGAGCAAAAGCTAGACCTACGATGGAGCTGGAGATGGAGCAAAAGGTAGGACCTGGCGATGGCTGGAGATACACCAAATGAGCCCTGGAGATGGAGTAATAGGTAGCTGGCGATGAGCCTGGAGATGAGCTGGAGATGGAGCAAAAGCTAGACCCTGGAGATGGAGCTGGAGATGGGAGCAAAAGCTAGACCTGAGAGATGGAGAGATCGAGGAAAAGCTGAGACTTGGGACGGGTGGGAGATGGCTGGAGATGGAGCAAAGCTTGACTGAGATTGTGCTGGAGACGGATCTAGGTCTGGAGATGGATCTGGAGATGGAGCAAAGCAGACATGGAGTTGGAGCTGGAGAATGTAGCAATGGAGACGCTGGTGTGGAGCAGATTAGATCCAAAGCTGAGATGGAGCGCTAGCAGAGAAGCTGGTGATGGAGAGGAAACCTATGCATGAGAAACTGATTTGGCAGCTGGGAATGGCTAGAGCCTGAGCTGGGAGATTGAGCAAAGCTAGAGCGGAGAGAGTGGTGAGCGATACCCTAGGAATTGGATGGACAGAACCTGGAG
Source organism: Okamejei kenojei (assembly GCA_035221665.1). Lineage (NCBI taxonomy): Eukaryota > Metazoa > Chordata > Chondrichthyes > Rajiformes > Rajidae > Okamejei > Okamejei kenojei. The sequence continues at coordinate 19,988 of JAVHYY010000783.1, forward strand.
CTGGGGAGGAGCATGAGATGAGCTGGAGATGTGTATCTAGCTGGCTGGAGATTGATGGAGCGAGGTGAGCAAAAGCAAAGATGGAGCGAATGGAGATGGAGCTGGAGATGGAGCTGAGGATAGATCTGGAAGATGGAGGTGAGCTGGACTGGAGCGAAAGCTAGAGTTGGGAGAGCTGGAACTGGTGGTGCAAAAGGAAGATGAGCAAAGCTAGAGCTTGGAGTGGAGCTGGAGAGTGGAGCTAAAGCTAGAGCTGGCTATGGGAGAGGGGTGCTTGGATGGATGGAGCGAAAGCTTGGACTGGAGATGCTGGAGCAAAAGTTAGATGGAGATCTAGATTAGATTGAGAGCTAGACTTGGATGGAGCGAGATCAGAGCTCCTGGAGATGGAGCTGGAAAAGCTAGAGCGAGATGCAATAGAGCTGGATGGAGCTGGATATGGAGCAATAGTCTAAAATGGCGATCCTGGAGCTGGGAGATGGAGATTGCGAGAGCAGAAGGAGGATGAGCGGAGATTGGAGCAAAAGCGAGACTGGCTGGAATGAGTTGGAGATGGAGCAAAAGCTAGACCTGGATGGTATGGAGATGCAGCTAAAGCTAGACCTGGCGATGGAGCTGGAGATGTAGCGATGTCTAGAACCTGGAAGATGGAGCTGGAGATGAGCAAAAGCCGAAAAGCTGACTGGAGTGGAGCTGGAAATGGAGCGAGAGCCTAGACCTTGAGATGGAGCTGGATGGAGCAAAAGTCTAGACCCGATGGAGCTAAGACTGGATTGAGATGGTGAGACCTGGCGATGGAGTGGAGATGGAGCAAAAAGCTAGACCTTGATGGAGCTGGAGATGCAGCTAAAGCTAGACCTGCGATGGAGCTGGAGATGCAAAATCTAGAGATAGAGCTAGAGCTGGAAGGAGGCTGGCGCAAAAAGCTGGAGCCTGGGATGGAGATGGAGGCAAAAAGCTAGATGGAGCTAAAGGAGCAAAAGCTAGAGGCTGGAGATGGAGCGAAAGCAAAGCCTGGAGATGGAGCACAGCTAGGAGATGGGGAGAGATAGACTGGGAGATGGAGCTGGAGATGGAGCGAGAAGATAGCTGGAGATGGAGCTGGAGATGAGCAAAAGCGAGATCAGTGGCGATGGAGCTGGAGCTGGAGCGAAAGGATAGACCTGAGGAAGGAGCTGGAGATGAGCAGAAAGTTAGACCTGGAGATGGAGCTGGAGATGGAGCAAAAGCAAGACCTGACGATGGAGCTGAGGTGGAGCAAAAGGTAGACCTGGCGATGGAGCTGAGATACAGCAAAATAGGGCTAGACCTGAGCTGGAATAGATCGATGGAGACCTGAGATGGAGCTGGAGATGGAGCGAAGGCTAGACCTGGAGATGGAGCTGGAGAAATGGAAGCAAAGCTAGACCCCGGATGCTCGAGCTGGAGATGGAGCAAAAAGCTAGACCTGGAGATGGATTTGGAGACGGAGCAAAGCTAGATCGGAGATGGAGACTGGAGATGGAGCAAAAGATAGAGCTGGAGAAGGAGGAGCTGGAGATGGAGCTGGAGATGGAGCAAAAGCTAGAGCTGGAGATGGAGCTGGAGATGGAGCAAAAGCTAGAGCTGGAGATGGAGCGATAGCTAGAGCTGGAGATGGAGCGATAGCTAGAGTTGGACATGGTGCTGGAGCTGGAGCGAAAGACAGAGTGGAGAGATGGAGTGGAGGTGGAGCAAAAGAGACCTGCGAAGGAACCTGGAGATGGGAGCGTAAAGATAAGACATGGAGATGGAGCTGGGAATGGAGCAAAAGAATAGACCTTGGGAGAATAGCTGAATGGTGCAAAAAGTAGACATGGAGACCGCGAGCTGGAGATGGAGCAAAGCTAGAGCTGGAAGATGGAGCTTTGGAGATGGGTGCGAAAGCAGAGCGGAGATGGCGCTGGGAGAGGATCGCCGGTAGGTCCTGGAGTTGGAGCTGGATATGGAGCGACAGCTGGACCTGGAGATGGAGCTGGAATTGGAGCGAGGCTAGGACCTGGAGGCTCGGCTGGAGAAGTAGCAAAAGATAATAGAACCCTGGCGATGGGAGCTGGAGATGGAGCGAGAGCTAGAGCTCAGATGGAGCTGGAGATGGAGCAAAAGCTGGACCTGGAGATGGAGCTGGATATGGAGCAAAAGCTAGACTTGGAGACTGAGCTGGAGATGCAGCAATAGCTAGACCTGAAGATGGAGCTGGAGATGGAGCAATAGCTAGACCTGGAGATGGAGCTGGAGATGGAGCAAAAGCAAGACCTGGCGATGGAACTGGAGATGGAGCGAAAGATAGACCTGGAGATGGAGCTGGAGATGGAGCAAAAGCTAGACCTGGAGATATAGCTGGAGATGGAGCAAAAGCTAGACTTGGAGACGGAGCTGGAGATGGAGCAAAAGCTAGAGCTGGAGATGGAGCTGGAGATGGAGCGAAAGCTAGAGCTGGAGATGGAGCTGGAGATGAATCGAGAGGTAGACCTGGAGATGGAGCTGGAGATGGAGCGAGAGCTGGACCTGGAGATGGAGCTGGAAATGGAGCGAGAGCTAGACCTGGAGCTCGAGCTGGAGATGGAGCAAAAGCTAGACCTGGCGATGGAGCTGGAGATGGAGCGAGAACTAGAGCTGCAGATGGAGCTGGAGATGGAGCGAGAGATAGACCGTGAGATGGAGCTGGAGATAGAGCGAGAGATAGAGCTGGAGATGGATCTGGAGATGGAACGCGAGCTAGACCTGGATATGGAGCTGGAGATGGTGCGAGAGCTAGACCTGGAGATGGAGCTGGAGATGGAGCAAAAGCTGGACCTGGAGATGGAGCTGGATATGGAGCAAAAGTTAGACCCGGAGATGGAGCTCGAGATGGGGCAAAAGCGAGACCTGGCGATGGAGCTGGAGATGGAGCTAAAGCTGGACCTGGCGATGGAGCTGGAGATGTAGCGAGAGCTAGATCTGGAGATGGAGCTGGAGATGGAGCAAAAGCTGGACCTGGAGATGGAGCTGGAGATGGAGCAAAAGCTAGACCCGGAGATGGAGCTCGAGATGGAGCAAAAGCTAGACATTGAGATGGAGCTGGAGATGGAGCAGCAGCTAGACCTGGAGATGGAGCTGGAGATGGAGCGAGAGATAGACTGGGAGATGGAGCTGGAGATGGAGCGAGAGCTAGATCTGGAGATGGAGCGAGATCTAGACCTGGAGATGGAGCTGGAGATGGAGCGAGTACTAGACCGGGAGATGGAGCTGGAGATGGAGCAAAAGGTAGACCTGGCGATGGAGCTGGAGATGCAGCAAAAGCTAGACCTGGAGATGGAGCTGGATATGGAGCAATAGCTAGACCTAAAGATGGAGTTGGAGATGGAGCGAGAGCTAGGCCTGGAGATGGAGCTGGAGATGGAGCAAAAGCGAGACCTGGCGATGGAGCTGGAGTTGGAGCTAAAGCTAGATCTGGCGATGGAGCTGGAGATGGAGCAAAAGCAAGACCTGACGATGGAGCTGGAGATGGAGCAAAAGGTAGACCTGGCGATGGAGCTGGAGATGCAGCAAAAGGTAGACCTGGCGATGGAGCTGGAGATGGAGCGAAAGATAGACCTGGAGATGGAGCTGGAGATGGAGCAAAAGCTAGACCTGGATATGGAGCTGGAGATGGAGCAAAAGCTAGACTTGGAGACGGAGCTGGAGATGGAGCAAAAGCTAGACCCGTAGATGGTGCTGGAGACGGAGCAAAATCTAGACCTGGGAGGATGGATCTGGAGACGGGAGCTAAGCTGACCCGGGACTGGAGCTGAGATGGAAGCAAAAGCTAGACTTGGAGACGGAGCTAGAGATGGAGCAAAAGCTAGACTTGGAGACGGAGCTGGAGATGGAGCAAAAGCTAGACCCGGAGGTGGTACTGGAGACGAAGCAAAAGCTAGACCTGGAGACGGAGCTGGAGACGGAGCAAAAGCTAGACCTGGAGATGGAGCTGGAGATGGAGCTGGAGATGGAGCAAAAGTTAGACCTGGCGATGGAGCTGGAGATGCAGTAATAGGTAGACCTGGCGATGGAGCTGCAGATGGAGCGATAGATAGACCTGGAGATGGAGCTGGAGATGGAGCTGGAGATGGAGCAAAAGCAAGACCCGGAGATGGAGCTGGAGATGGGGCAATAGCTAGACCTGGCGAAGGAGCTGGAGATGGAGCAAAAGCTAGACCTGGAGATGTAGCTGGAGATGCAGCAAAAGCTAGACCTGGAGATGGAGCTGGAGATGGAGCGAGAGCTAGAGCTGCAGATGGAGCTGGAGATGGAGCAAAAGCTGGACCTGGAGATGGAGCTGGATATGGAGCAAAAGCTAGACTTGGAGACTGAGCTGGAGATGCAGCAATAGCTAGACCTGAAGATGGAGCTGGAGATGGAGCAATAGCTAGACCTGGAGATGGAGCTGGAGATGGAGCAAAAGCAAGACCTGGCGATGGAACTGGAGATGGAGCGAAGATAGACTGGAGATGGGAGAGCTGAGATGGAGCAAAGCTTGACTGGAGATATAGTGGAGATGGAGCAAAAGCTAGACTTGGAGACGGAGCTGGAGATGGAGCAAAAGCTAGAGCTGGAGATGGAGCTGGAGATGGAGCGAAAGCTAGAGCTGGAGATGGAGATGGAGATGAGAGAGGTAGACCTGGTATGGAGCTGGAGATGGAGCGAGAGCTGGACTGGAGATGGAGCTGAAATGGAGCGTGAGCTAGACCTGGGAGCTCGAGCTGGAGATGGAGCAAAAGCTTGCGACCTGGCTGATGGAGCTGGAGATGAGCGAGAACTAGGCTGCGTGGAGCTGGAGATGGAGCGGAGAGATAGCCGTGGAGGATGGAGCTGGAGATAGTGCGAGAGATAGAGCTCGAGATGGATCTGGAGTGGAACGCCGAGCGAGCCCTGGATATGGAGCTGAGATGGTGCGAGAGCTAGACCTGGAGATGGAGGATGGAGATGTGGAGCAAAAGCTGGACAGGAGATGGAGCTGGATATGGAGAAAAGTTAGACCCGGTGATGGAGCTCGAGATGGGGCAAATGCGAGACCTGGCGATGGAAGCTGGAGATGGAGTAAAGCTGGACCTGGCGGATGGAGCTGGAGATGTAGCGAGAGCTAGATCTGGTGATGGTGCTGGAGAGGGAGCAAAAGCTGGACTGGGATGGAGCTGGAGATGAGCAAAAGCATAGGTGAAAAAAAACCCGGAGATGGAGCTCGAGATGGAGCAAAGCTAGACAGTGAGATTGGAGCTGGTGATGGAGCAGCAGCTAGACCTGGAGATGGAGCTGGAGAGATGGAGCTGAGATAGCTGTAGGGATGGAGCTGGGAGAGGAGCGTGAGCTAGATCTGGAGATGGAGCGAGATCTAGACCTGGAGAGGTGCTGGAGATGGAGCTGCAAGTACTAGTCCGGGAGATGGAAGCTGGAGATGGGGAGCAAAAGGTAGACCTGGCGATGGAGCTGGAGATGCAGCCAAAAGTAGACCTGGAGAGGAGCTGGAGGATGGAAGCGAAAGAATAGAGGGGACATGGAGTGGAAGATGGAACGAGAGATAGACCTGGAGATGGGCTGGGAGATTGGAGCGAGAGCTTGACCTGGAGATGGAGCTGGAGATGGAGCAGAAGCGAGACCTGGCATGGGAGCTGGATGTTAGTTGGAGCTAAAGCTAGTCTGGCGATGGAGCTGGGATGGACAAAAGCACAAGACTGGCGATGGAGTGAGATGGGAAGCAAAAGGTAATACTTAGAGATGGAGTTGGAATGGGAAAAAGGTAACCTGGCGGATGGAGTGGAGATGGAGCAAAAGATAGACCTGGAGATGGAGCTGGTGATGGGAGCAAATGCTAGACTGGAGTGGAGCTGGTGATGGAGCAAAAGCTAGACATGGAAGACGGAGTAGAGATGGAGCAAAAGCTAGACTTGGGAGCCTGAGCTGGAGAGGAGCAAAAGCTAGAACCGGAGGTTGGTAACTGGAGACGAAGCAAAAGCTAGGACCTGGAGACGGAGTGGCGACGGAGCAAAAGCTAGACCTGGAGATGGTGCTGGAGATGGAGCAAAGTATGACCTTGGGATGGAGCTTGGAGAAGCAGTAATAGGTAGACCTGGCGATTGGAGCTGCAGATGGAGCGATAGTAGACCTGGAAGATGGAGGCTGGTGATGGAGCAAAAGCTAGACCCTGGAGATGAGTGGAGATGGAGCAAAAGCTAGGGACCGGAGATGGTGCTGGAGATGGAGCAAAAGCTAGACCTGGATTTGGAGCTGGAGATGGAGCAAGCTTTAGGACTGGGAGACGGAGCTGGAGATGGAGCAAAAGTAGACCCGGAGGCGGGGTTACTGGAGACGAAAGCAAAAGCTAGATGGAGACGGAGCTGAGACGGAGCAAAAGCTTGACCTGGAGATGGAGCTGGAGATGAGCATTAGTTAGACCTGGCGCGATGGAAGCTGGAGATGCAGGTGATAGGTAGACCTGCGATGGTAGCTGCAGGATGGAGCGATTAGATAGGGACCTGGAGTGGAGTGGAGATGGAGCAATAAGCTTAGACCTGGTGATGAGCTGGAGAATGGAGAAAAAGCTAGTCCCGGAGATGGTGCTGGTGACGGAGCAAAAAGCTAGACCTAAAGATGGAGTTGGAGATGTGAGCGAGAGCTAGGCCTGGACGATGGAGCTGGAGATGGAGCAAAAGCGGACCTGGCGATGGTAGCTGGGGATGGAGCCAAAATCTGATCTGGAGAAGGAGCTGGAGGTTGGAGCAAAAAGTAGAGCTGGAGATGAGAGGGAGATGGAGCAAAAGCAAGACCCGGAAGATGGGAGCTGGAGATGGTGCAAAAAGGCTGTTCCTGGAGAAGGAGTGGAGATTGGAGCATAAAAGGTTAGACCTGGAAGATGGTGCTGGAGATGGAGCAAGCTAGACTGGAGATTGTAGCGGAGATGCAGCAAAGCTAGACCTGGAGGATGGAGTGGCGATGGAGCAAAAGCTAGACCTGGATGGAGCTGGAGGATGGAGCAAAGCTAGACCCGAGAGTATGGTGCTGAGACGGAGCAAATGCTAGAACCTAAAGATGGAGTTGGAGATGGAGCGAGAGACTAGGCCTGGGAGATGGAGCTGGAGATGGAGCAAAGCGAGACCTGGCGATGGAGCTGGGGATGGAGCAAATCTAGATCTGGAGAAGGAGCAGGAGATTGGGTAAAGCAAAGCTAGAGCTGGTGATGGAGTGAGATGGAAGATGGAGATGGAGAGCAAAAAGGCAAGACCCGGAGATGGAGCTGGAGATGGAGCAAAAGGCTGTACTGGAGAAGGGCTGGAAGATGGAGCAAAAGGTAGACCTGGGAGTATGGTGCTGGAGTTGGAGCAAAAGTAGACATGGAGTGTAGTGGAGATGCAAAGCAAAGTAGACCTGGAGATGGAAGATGGAGATGGAGGCTAAAGCTAGACTTGGAGACGGAGTGGAGATGGAGCAAATAGCTAGACCCGGAGGTGGTTACTGGAGAAGACGAAGCAAAAGCTAGATCTGGAGACGGAGCTGGAGACGGAGCAAAAGGCTAGACCTGGAGATGGAGGCTGAGTTGGAAGCAAAGTTAGGACCTGGCGATGGAGCTGGAGATGCAGTAATAGGTAGACTGGCGATTGGAAGAAGCGAGAGTGAGGGTGCATGCCTGCAGATGGGGGAGCGATAGATAGGACCTGGAGATGGAGTGGAGATGGAGCATAGCTAGACCTGGTGATGGAGCTGGAGATGGGCAAAAGCTAGAACCCGGAGATGGTGCTGGAGACGGAGCAAAAGCTTAAGGAGGAGATGGATCTGGAGACGGAGCAGAGCTAGACCTGGAGATGGAAGCTGGAGATGGAGCAAAAGCTAGACCTGGGATGGAGCTGGAGATGGAGCAAAAGCTAGACCCGGAGATGGTGCTGGAGGATGAGCAAAAGCTGACCTGGATAATGGAGCTGGAGATGGAGCAAAAAGCCTAGACTGGGAGAATCGGAAGCTGGAGAGGAGCAAAAAGTAGACCCGGATGTGGTTGGTACTGGAGACGAAGCAAAAGCTAGACTGGAGTCGGAGCGGGAGTCGGAGCAAAAGCTAGACCGGTGATGGAGCTGGAGTTGGAGCAAAAGTTAGACCTGGCGATGGAGTGGAGATGCAGTGATTAGTGACCTGGCGGATGGAAGCTGACGATGGGGCGATAGATAGACCTGGAGATGGAGGCTGGAGATGGGCAAAAGCTAGACCTGGAGATGGAGTGGAGATGGAGCAAAAAGCTAGACCCGGGAGATGGTGCTGGAGGACGGTGCAAAAAGTAGACCTAAAGATGGAGTTGGAGATGGAGCGAGAGCTAGGCCTGGAGATGGAGCTGGAGATGGAGCAAAAGCGAGACCTGGCGATGGTGCTGGGGATGGGAGCAAAAATCTATATCTGGTGAAGAGGAGCTGGAGTGGAGCAAAAGCTAGAGCTGGAGATGGAGCTGGAGATGGAGATGGAGATGGAGCAAAAGCAAGAGCCGGAGATGGAGCTGGAGATGGAGCAAAAGCTGTACCTGGAGAAGGAGCTGGAGATGGAAGCCAAAAGGTAGAACTGGGAAGAGGGTGCTGGAGATTGGAGCAAAAAAGCTAGACCTGGAGTTGTAGCTGGAGATTGCAGCAAAAGCTAGCCCTGGTGGATGGAGCTGGAGATGGAGCAAAAAGCTAGACCTGGCGAGGGAAGCTTGGAAAGTTGGAGCTAAAGCTAGATCTGGCGAGGTATGTAAAATCATGGATGAATGGAGCTGGAGGTGGAGCAAAAGCAAGACCTGGCGATGGAGGCTAGAGAAATGAGCAAGAGGTAGACTAGCGATGGAGTTGGAGATGGAGAAAAAGGTAGACCATGGCGTTGGAGTGGGGAGATGGAAGCAAAAGATAGACCGGGAGTTGGAGCGGGGTTGGAGCAAAAGTTAGACCTGGAGATGGAGCCTGGAGATGGAAAGCAAAAGCTAGACTTTGGGACGGAGCTAGAGATGGAAGCAATAGCTATGCTTGGGACGGAAGCTGGAGATGGAGCAAAAGCTAGACCCGGAGGTGGTACTGGAGACGAGCAAAGCTAGCCATGGAGACGGAGCTGGATACGGAGCAAAAGCTAGACCTGGAGATGGAGCTGGTGATGGAGCAAAAGCTTTAGACCTGGCGATGGAGTGGAGATGCAGTTAATAGGTAGACTGGCGTATGTTGAGCTGCAGATTGGAGCGATAGATAGACTGGAGATGGAGCTGGGATGGAGCAAAAGCTAGACTGGAGATGGGGCTGGAGATGGAGGCAAAAGCTAGACCCGGAGATGGTGCTGGAGTTGGAGCAAAAGCGAGACCTGGATATGGAGCTGGAGATGGAGCAAAGCGAGACTTTGGGACGGAGCTGGGAGATGGAGCAAAAGCTAGACCGGAGGTGGTACTGGAAGAGAAGCAAAAAAAAGCTAGACTGGAGACGGAGCTGGAGGAGGAGCAAAGCTAGACCCTGGAGATGGAGCTGGAGATGGAGCAAAAGTTAGACCTGGGCGATGGAAGCTGGGATGCTGTGATAGGTAGACCTGGCGATGGAGCTGCAGATGGGGAGCGTTAGATTAGACCTTGGGATGGAGCTGAGAGATGGAGCAAATGCTAGACCTGGGTTGGAGCTGGAGATGGAGCAAATAGGCCTAGACCCGGGAGTTGGTGCTGGAGTCGGAGCAAAGCTAGACCTAAAGATGGAGTTGGAGATGGAGCGAGAGCTAGGCATGGAGATGGAGCTGTGTGATGGAGCAAATGCGGAGACCCTGTCTATATGGAAGCTGGGATGGACAAAATCTAATCTGGAGAAGGAGCTGGAGGGGAGCAAAGCTAGAGCTGGAGATGGAGCTGGAGATGGAGATGGAGATTGGAGCAAAAGCAAGACCCGGCGTGTGCTGGAGAATGGAGCCACAAGTGTACCTGGAGGAGGAGCTGGAGTTGAGCAAAAAGTTGACCTGGAGATGGTGCTGGAGATGAGCAAAGGCTAGACCTGGAGATGTAGCTGGAGATGCAGCAAAAAGCTAGACCTGGGATGGAAGCTGGAGGATGGAGCAATAAGCTAGCCTGAGATGGAGCTGGAGATGGAGCAAAGCAAGGACCTGGAGATGGAGCTGGAGATGGAGCCCCCCCCCCCCCGTAGAACCGGAGAGGTGGTACTGGAAGAGAAGCAAAAGTAGACCGGAGTCGGAGCGGGAGACGGAGCAAAGCTAGACCTATAGTTGGAGCTGGAGATGGAGCGAGGAGCTGGGCTGGAGATGAGCTGGAGATGGAGCAAAAGCGAGACCTGGCGATATGGAGTGGGGATAGGAGCAAAATCTAGATCGGGGAGAAGGAGCTGGAGTGGGATGCAAAAGCTAGAGCTGGAGATGGGTGGAGATGGAGATGGAGATTCGAGCAAAGCAGACCCGGAGATGGAGGCTGGAGATGGAGCAAAAGCTTGTACCTGGAGAAGGAGCTGGAGAGGAGCAAAAGGTTAGACCTGGAGATGGGGTGCTGGAGATGCAGCAAAGCTAGCCTGGAGATGTAGCTGAGATGCAGCAAAAGATAGATCCTGGGGCGACTGGAGCTGGAGTGAGATGGAGCAAAAGCTAGAGCTGAGATGAAGCAGGGATGGAGCGAAAGCTAGCTGGAGTGGAGCAAAATCTGTAGCGGAGGTGGGAGCTGGTTGATTGAGCGAAGTAGCGCTGGAGATGGAGCTGTATTTGGAGCGAAAGTATAGAGCTGGAGATGGCTGGAGATGGAGCGAAAGCTTAGGCTGGAGCAATAGGAGCGAAGCTAGAGCTGGAGATTGAGCGAATGACTAGTGCTGGTGATGGAGTGGAGTTGGAGCGAAAGCTAGAGCTGGAGATGGAGCTGGAGGTTTGAGTATGTTGGAGGTGTGGTTATCGGAGCAAAAGCATGACCTGGCGATGGGGAGGAGCGGAGATGGAGCGAAAGATAGACCTGGAGTGGAGCTGGAGATGTAGCAAAAGGTTAGACCTGGAGATATACGCTGGAGTTGGAGCCAAAAGTAGACTTGGAGACGGGAGCTGGAGATGGAGCAAAGCTGGAGCTGGAGATGGAGCGGGAGAGGGAGCGAAAGCTGGGCTTGGTGTGGAGCTGGAGATGGATCGATGGCTAGACCTGGAGATGGGAGCTGGAGATGGAGCGAGAGCTAGACTCGAGATGGAGCTGGAAAATGGAGCGAGAGCTAGACCTGGAGCTCGAGTGGAGTGGAGCAAAAGCTAGACATGGCGATTGGAGTGGAGTTGGAGGCGAGAGCTAGACCTGGAGAGGGTGCTGGTGATGGTGCAAAAGCGAGACCTGGCGATGGGAGTTGGAGATGGAGCAAAAGGTCTAGATTTTGCTCCATCTCCAGCTCCATCTCCAGGTCATAGCTTTTGTCCAAACTCAGCTCCATCTCCAGGTCTAGCTATTGCTCCATTCTCCAGATCCATCTCCATGTCTAGCTTTCGCTCCATCTACAGCTCCCTCTCCAACTCTAGCTTCGCTCCATCTCAGCTCCATCTCCAGCTATCGCATTCGATCCATCTCCAGAGTCCTTCTACGTCTAGCTTAGTTACCATCTCCAGCACCATCTCAGCTTCTGCTTTCGCTTATATTCAATCTCCATCTCCAGGTCCTTGCTTTCTCGCTCCATGTCCAGCTCCATCTCCAGGTCTAGCTCTCGACTCCTTCTCCAGCTCCAATCTCCAGCTCTTCTTTCGCTCCCATCTCCAGCTAATTCCAGCTCCAGCTTTCGCTCATTGCGCTCCATCTCCAGCTCTAGCTTCGCGCCATCTCCAGCTCCATTTCAGCCTCTGGCTTTCGACTCCATTCTCAGCTCCTTTCTCCATGTACTAGCCTTTGCGCTCCATCTCAAGGTCCCTCTCCAACTCTAGCTTTTGCTACATTCGCCTGCGCCATCTCCAAGCTCTCGCTTTCGCTCATCTCCGGTCCAAACTCCAGGTCTACTTACGCCCTATCCAGCACCTTCTACAGCTCTAGTTTCGCTCCATCTCAATCTCATCTCCAGGTCTAGCTCTGTCCTTTCCAGCTCCATCTCCGGTCTAGCCTCTCGCTCCATCTCCAAGCTCCATCTCCAGCTCTAGCTTTCGCTTCATCTCCGCTAAATCTCCAGACTCAGCTTTCGCTCCATCTGCAGCTCCATACTCCAGCGCTGCTTTCGCTCCCATCTCCAGCGCCATCTCCAGGTCAGCTTTCGCTCCATCTCCAAGCTCTTCCTCCAGCTCTGGCTTTCGGCTCCCATCTCCTGGCACCATCTCGAGCTCTGGCTTGCGTCCATCTCCAGCTCCATCTCCGCTCTGGCTTTCGCTCCAGCTCTATCTACAGCTTCGAGCTTTCGCCTCCTCCAGCCTCCATTTCCTGCTCTGCTTCGATCCATATCCAGCTCATCTCCAGCTTCTAGCTTTTGCTCCATCTCCAGCTCTAGATTGCGGCGCCATTTCCAGCTCCTCTCAGCTCTAGTTTCGCTCCTTGACAGCTCGATCTCCAGCTCTAGAGCTTTTGCTACATCACCTGCACCATCTCCCTCTCTAGATTTTGCTCCATCTCAGCTAGCTTTCGCTCTATCTACAGCTCCATCTCCAGCTCTAGCTTTTGCTCCATCTCCAGCTCCTTCCAGGTCTAGCTTTTGCTCCATCAAACAGCTCCATCTCCAGGTTAGCTTTTGCTCCGTCTCCAGCTCCATCTCCTGTCTATATTTTGCTCCATCTCCAGCTCCTTCTTCGGGTTTCTAGCTGTGCTCCATTCAGCTCCATCTCCCTGTCTTGCTTTTGCTCCATCTCCAGCTAGTTTCGCTCTATCTCCAGCTCCATCCTCAGCTCGTGCTTTTGCTCCATCCTCCAGGATCCATCTCCAGGTCTAGCTTTTGACTCCATCAACAGCTCCCTATCCAGGTCTTGCTTTTGCTCCATCTCCAGCTCCATCTCCATGTCTTTATTTTGCTCCATCTCCAGCTCATCTTGGGTCTAGCTTTTGCTCCAACTCCAGCTCCTTTCTCCATGTTCTTAGTTTTGCTCCTATCCAGGATCCATCTCCAGGTCTTGCTTTTGCTCAGCTACAGCTCCATCTCCAGATTCTAGCATTGCTCCATTCCATCTCCTTCTCCATCTGCAGGGTCTAGTTTTTGCTGGCATCTCCAGCTACCATCTCCAGGTATAGCTTTTGCTTCCATCTCCAGCACCATCTCCAGCTCTAGGCTTTCGCTCCATTTCGAGGCTATCTCCAGCTCTAGCTTTGTTCCATCTACAGCTCGATCTCCAGCTAGTCTTTCTCTCTATCACCAGCTCCATCTCAAGCTCTAGATTTTGCTCCCATTCCAGCTCCATCTCCAGTTAGCTTTTGCTCCAACACCAGTCCATCTCCAGGTCTAGCTTTTGCTCCATCTCCAGATCCATCTCAATGTCTAGCTTTCGCTCCATCTCCAGCTCCCTCTCCAACTCTAGCTTTCGCCTCCTCTCCAGCTCCATCTCCAGCTCTCGCATTCGCTCATCTCAGGTCCATCTCAAGGTCTAGCTTTTGCTCCATTCAAGCTCCATCTCAGTCGAGATTCTGTCCATTCCTAGCTCCTCTCGGGTTCTAGCTTTAGCTTCCATCTCCTGCTCCATCTCCATGTCTTGCTTTTGCTCCAGATACAGATCATTCTTCCAGATCTAGCTATTGCTCCATCTTCCATCTCCTTCTCATCTGCAGGTCTAGCTTTTGCTCCATCTCCAGCTCCATCTCCATGTCTAGATATGTCTAGATGTCGAGATGGAGTGGTGATGGGAGCATTTGCTAGAGCTGGGGTTGGAGAAGTGGAGATGGAGCGAGAGCTAGTCTGGAGATGGAGCGGGAGTGGGTGCGAGAGCGGGACCTGGAGATGGAAGAGCTGGTGACTGTGCGAGAGATAGTCCGGGAGATGGAGCGGAGATAGCAGCGTGCAGCGAGTTTGGTGATGGAGTGGAGAGGGTGCGAGATCGAGACTGGAGAGAGGGAGATGGAGTTGGAACGAGAGAATAGACCGGAGATGGAGCTGAGTAGAGCGAGAGATAGTGCTGGAGATGGATCTGAGATGGAACGCGAGCTAGACTGGATAGGGAGCTGGAGATGGTGCGTGAGCTAGGACATGGAGATGGAGCTGGTGATGGAGCAAAAGCGGGACCTGGCGGATGGAGCTGGGATATGGAGCAAAAGTTATACCCGGAGGAAGTGGAGTCGAGATGGAGCAAAAGCTAGACATGGGAGATGGAGTGGAGAGGTGCAAAAGCTCGTGACCTGGTGTAGATGGAGCTGGAGTTGGAGCTATAGCTAGAGCGGGGATGGGCGTGGAGTGGGAAGCGAGAGATAGTCCCTGGTCTGGGTGGAGTGGATGAGTGAGAATGGACGTGGGTCGAGGTGGTGCTGGAGATGGAGCGGAGTGA
>JAVHYY010000784.1:0-79107 GCA_035221665.1 Okamejei kenojei
CCCCCACTCCCTAACTCCCCTCACTCCCTCCACCCTCTCCATCTAACCACACCTCCTCCCCACTCCCCATCCTCACCTCCCCAGGATCTTGAAATTAAAACCATCCGGGGTGACATCACTCGCTGCAGCTGGAACACAGCGTGCCAGACCCATTGTGATGTCATCATCATCATCAGCCAAAGCCTGCCGTTACTTTTGTTTTTCAAAGTTTCTTCAAAGTTTTGAACATTTCGATTAATAACAGAAATAATGCATGAATTTTTTCAGATAAGACGGTTTTTTGGATTCCACAGGAAAATCTCATCGGAATATGTAAAAATGTTACCGTATAAGCCCACCGCGCCGAATTGTTTGAGAGAGAATGTGATTCCACCACATCACCCACAGTGTTACCAACTGTCCCGGATTTCGCCGTAGTCGTCCCTGCTAAACAACCTAATTACGTCGTTCCGCAGGCTGACCTTCGTTACGGAGAAGGGCGGGAACGAAAAAAATCAAAAAAATAAAACGGAATGGCGGGGGCTGGAGTCGGGAACAGCGCGGTTGGACACGTGCAGCGGGAAGGGGGCGGGAGCGGGAACGCGCGGTCGGTTGGACCACGTGCAGTCGAGGAAATGACGGAGGTTGGACCCGTGCAGCGGGAATGAGCGGCGGTTTGGACGTGCAGCGGAAGGGCGGGAACGAGCGCGGTCCGGACACGTGCAGCGGGAAGGGCGGGAGCGGGAACGAGCGACGGTTGGACACTGCAGTCGGGAATGAAGCGGCGGTTGACACGTGCAGCGGGAAGGGGCGGGAACGGGAACGAGCGGGCGGTTTGGACACGTGCAAACCTGGGAACTCACTCACCTTGGAAGATGGAGCTCCACGTTGTAGCAGGCAGGCAGCGCCGTGGGCAGGGCACCAGTCTTCCTCCCTCGTGCCTCAGCCCCCACCGCGGAAAGGCGTCAGGGAGAACACTGGCAAAGATCGCTGTAGGAACATATGATCATAGCCGACCGCGGAGGAGGGAGGGAGAGGGACTCATCGTTGTCCAGGTCGGGCGAACACCAGCGCACCTTTGACACACTTTATTTCCTCTGGAGGGAAAGAGCCAGCGAGAATGAACCGCAGCGGATGCTAGACGTTCACTTTCTCAAGTCCCGCCTTTGGGCCGTCAGGACGCCCCTGACTCCACCCATGCCGTCCCGTCCGCCCGACAGCTGGACCAGCGCAGCGGAGCACCCTGCAGGTGCAGCCAGCAAAATAGCAATGAGGTCAGGAGCAGGTCCACACCCAATGTTAAAGATCAGCAGCAGGCCAGCGCCTCGTCCTACGGCAGCTCCCTTCATGAAGGTAAGTGGAGCCCAGCTTCGGCACCTCCTTCAAACCCTCTCCCAAGTGTCAACAATGTTTTACCTTTGGGGTACCAACAGGCTTGGAGAAACTCCAGCGGGTGCAGCAGCAACGAAGGAGCCAAGGAAAAGGCGGCGTTTCAGGGTCGAGACCCTTTCTTCCGTAACATTTACACAACGCTAACCTTTGTCACGTACCTTTTAAGGGGAGATGATGATGAATTTATTTAGTCCGAGGTGCGGTAGGAATCTGGGGAACCATTTACCACAGAAGGCTGCGGAGGCCAGTCAATGGTTATTTTTAAGGTGGAGAGTGACAGATTCTGCTTGGATGTCAACCGGGTATATGAGAAGGCAGGAGAATGGGTCCAGAGGGAAAGATAGATCACTACTATTGAATGACGGAATAGGACTTGATGGGCTGAATGGCCACACTGCTCCTATATCTTTGTGAATCATTATGTGTCCTGAAATGAACAATGAAACTTACTTGCAGCAGTGCAACATATGTAAAGCAACAGTACTCAGTAAAACACATACTAAGCAACAAAACAAATTCATTGTATACACCTATGTACATAGTGTGTGCAGGAAGAATTGCAGATGCTGGTTTACAACTGAAGATAGACACAAAATGCGAGTAACTCAGTGGGCAGGCAGCATCTTGGAAGAAAATGAATAGGTGAATGCTTTGGGGTCGAGACCCCTTTTCAGACTAGAGTCAGGTGAAAGGAAACTGAAATTATAGAAAAGTATTTTAGCTGTGCCTGAAGCTAAAGCATTCAAGATCATCAAAATATATATAAGTCAATCATTTAAAAGTGATACAGTGTATACAAAAGGAGTTTATGTGTGTGTAATGAGTTTTGTATATAGTACTATTGAAAAAAGGAAGTTGGATTCAACGCGCGTTTGCAGATTTTGGGTCGTTGGCCATCATATTTCTGGTGCCGCAACATGTTATCTAGAGAAATGCATTTACAACCCCCATTTGTTACTAGACAAAATTTTTGGGGTGGTTGAATGTTTACTGTGAACTAATTTAGGGTTGGCATCTCTGCACACACACACAGCAAACCACCCTCCACACACACAGCACCACTCCCATTGAAATATAAATATTAAATTCATTCACTCCTTTTTACCCCATCCCCTGCCCTATCCACTCACTGTATATGACCCCCAACATCGCATGCTTCGGCTACAGAGGAGGGGTAGAGAAGGGACACAGAGAGGGACACAGAAGCAGAGAGAGGGACAACTGAGCAGGAGAGGGATACTAGGCAGAGAGAGGGACACGGAGCAGAGAGAGTGACAGCGGAGGCAGAGAGATGGGACACGGAGGCAGAGAGAGGGACACGGAGGCAGAGAGAGGGACCACTGAGGCAGAGAGAGTGGACACGGAGGCAGAGAGAGGCACAGAGAAGGAGGGAGGGGTGGGGAGAGAGGGGGGCGAGGATGGAGTGTAGAGGGGGCAGAGAGGGAGGTGGTAGAAGTTCGAGGGGTTGCGGGTCGCGTCACCAGAGGGAAGTGCTGGTTCCCGAAGGGCAATAATTTCCCTTGCTCCCTCACTCCCGGCTACAAAATGGCACACGTCCCCTGCTCATTGCGGGGGGGGGGGGGGGGGGGGGAAGAGAGAGGAGCGTGAGGGGACAGCGAAGGAGGGGGGGGGGAGTGGAGGAAGGGTGGGGCAGCGGGGCGAGCATCAACCAAAGACTGCATGTTCAGCGGCTTCAATCCAGAGCCCGTTGGTGGAGGGCAGGCTGGGCTGCGGGCCGGGGTGGGGAGGTCCGGGCCGAGCGGGCCAACTGGTGTCGCGTGGGTTCATGGCGAGCGGTCGGCGGCCGAGCAGCAGATCACGAATGCAAGTCGGGGGGGGGGGGGGGGGAATGACGTAACTCGCAGCGCATGGAAACCCATTGTGGACATCATCAAGCTCGTTTATTTTTACTAAGTTATTTGAGACTTTTGTGAACATTTTCATAAATAACTTCGAAATAAAGCATGAATTTTTCAGATAAGACGATTTTGTAAAACTCTTTATCAAAATATGTAAAAATTCACCATCAGGACATCGTATTTTTCGAGCAGATGTGATCACACACACACACACACACCACACACACACACACACACAACACACACACAACACAACACACACATCACAACACACACACACACACTCTCTTCACTCTCTCTTTCTCCTTTCCCTCACTCTCGCCATACCCTCTCCCTTATCCCCATAGCCCAGTCACATCCCTCCATCCCTCCCTCCATAACTCCTCTCCCCTCCCTACCCCCCTCGCTCTCCCTCAATCTCCCTGCTCCCCTACCACTCACTCTCCCCTATCCCATTCACCCACTAAACTCAATGTTTTAAAAATAACATTTCTTTCTCCTCCCCTCCCCCTTGCCCCCTCCCCAATAATGTAACAAATCTCCCATTGCACTAGGAGTCCCTGTCATTTTGTTAACATTGTAACGGGTAGAACAATTTTTAAAGTGAATTTTTTTAAGTTGAAATGGGGATAACTGTAAAATATTATAAACATCAATCTGAATGGAACAATCTGCTGGTCCTTTGAATACGGAGTTTTTTAAAAATGTAAATGAGATCCCATTTGACATCATATCCTACAAACTGCTCATGCGAAGTTCAAATGATTTTGTCCAAACTGGGTTTTTGTAAAGTTTAAAATGTGAATAACTTGTAAAAAAACCTTCATCCAATCTAAACGAAACTTGGATACAAGCGCATCACAGGATAATGGTGAGTTAAGGTGAGCCAAAAATTGGTTGTGCTTTTGTGTACTGTTTTGCGTAATTTCCTGACATCACAGAGAGACAGATCAGGACATAGAAACAAAAAATATGTGAGTTTTTAGTAATATATTATTAGACCACAAGTGGGACCCATTGGGTCCCTGTCACACGAGGGCTTGGTCCCCGAATGCAATAATCCAACCATTACGCCATAGCCCCCAACTGCGCATGTGCATGGAAAGTTCCCATTGGTAAGCCTGAGATACCCCATTATGTACAGCAAGTCAAGGCAGTCCTCCCCAAGTGTGTCTTGCCATCCCCCTTCCTACCCCTATCCTCCTACATTCGCCCCTCATCCCCAACACTTCCTCCCCCATCCTCTCCCCTCCCTCTTATTTCCCCGCTCCTCCTCCCCTCCCCCACTCCCTCCAACTCTAACCTTTGTCCTCCCTCTCTTTTCCCCTACCCACTAGTCCCTACCCCCCTTTAATGTAAATGAGATTCTATTGTGATGTCATTGTGGGGTGAACACTGCAGACAGGCAGTTTATGTAATGATATCCCGTTGTGACAATCATATGCAGCTAACTGCCAGTGCAATGGGAAGTTAGCAAACTGGGTTTTGTTAAAGTTTAAAATGTGAATAACTTGTAATATATACCATCAATCTGAACAAAACATGGATATAAAAACACCACAGGACAATAATGAGTAAGGTGGTCCCACAATTGAAGCACTAT
Source organism: Okamejei kenojei (assembly GCA_035221665.1). Taxonomy (NCBI): domain Eukaryota; kingdom Metazoa; phylum Chordata; class Chondrichthyes; order Rajiformes; family Rajidae; genus Okamejei; species Okamejei kenojei. The sequence goes on from JAVHYY010000784.1 coordinate 4,834, forward strand.
TAGTACCATTTTGGTGTAATTTCAGGACATCACAAAGACAGACAGACAGACAGACAGACATAGAAACAAAATTAGATAGATAGATAGATAGATAGAAAGATAGATAGATAGATAGATAGATTATAGATAGATAGATAGATAGATATATGCACTGTGAACTTTCAATTAAATTAACCTATTGGAGGTTCCATTTTTATTGAAGACTAATTTTTTTTGCCTTTTTGCCTTTTTTATGTTTAGGGAACCTTTCATTTGCTTGCTACTCACATTGGTACTGCCAAGCCTACTACTTTATTTACAGAACTAGGTGTGACTTTTTTAAATAGAAATAGAAATTTGAATAAAGACAATTGTTTTGTTACACAAAACACATGCTTTAGACCAAGTCTAATTAAAGTCAAAGTGCTGGACTAACCAACGGTTCAGCAGCATCTCAGGAAAAAACCTGCCTACCTGCGAGTTATTCCCAGCAACTTTGTCTTTTTTTGAAAACCACCATCGGCAATTTTTCCTTGTTTCAATTGTAAGTATAGTTATAAACATTCTCTCAAGCCTGCACTTCCTGTGTATATAACCCCCCACGTTTCTTGATTGTGCTGATTGGTACACCCCACTTCCTATTCCATCAGAAGTCACAGTAGGTTACTTTCTTGTTGTCTCCATAGGGTTCCCTTTCCACAACCAACGAGAACATAGGCAACTTTGGTGGGGGAAGGATGTAGGTGTCTGCATTTAACATGGAAATCCCACAGTTGCTCCGAATTACAGAGAGAAATGTTGGTAATTGAGCAAGGAATGCATTGTTCCATAAAGTCAGGTACAAATATTTGAACTGGCTGCCTGGCTGGATATTTTGGAAATCATCTCATGCCTGCCTGTTTTTTCATTTTGAACACAGTGGACTCACTGTGCGTTGCTAATGGGTTTTTTTTTCCTTCCGAACTGAAATCTAGGGTACTTTAGGAAATTAGTGGTAGCGGATGTTTCAAAGATGTGCGCTAGTTTATTTTTAGTATTTCAGCACTGAGATGTTTGCTGTGCAAATATTGACAATCATGGATAAATCCTACATAAAAGCAGTAATTAAATGAATCATTTGGATTTGTTTCTCCCCTCAGAAGTAAGGCACAAGTATAAATTTTCACCAAATTTGTGCTGCTGTGTTTTCACTTCAGGTGCGTTGTAAATTGTTTCAATGTGACAGGGAATCTTCAGATAGCACTCAACTCCCTGCAATGTTAACAAATGCCGACAGTTGATTTAAGTCTTGCGAGCAGTGGTATGCTCAAGAAAATGCGAATTGTCTCTTGATCTGATTCTAATTGTCTTGCTCTTAATTTTGCACAGAATAAGAATGTGAAATACGTGGACCTGGGTGGAGCATATGTGGGTCCCAACTCAAAACCGAATCCTTCGCCTGTCAAAAGAAATGGGCCTGGAGACCTACAAAGTCAATGAGGTTGAGCATTTAGTTTACTATGTGAAGGTAAGGGTTTATTACACTGAATTATCTGCACGACATTTGATTATTGGGGAGGAGAGGATGATTGAGATTCGGAGGCCACCTTTCAAGACTTTATTTTTTGAAGTCAGGACAAGTCGAGAAAAGTTTTATATTGTCATATCCAGTATGTCCCAAAACAGAACAATTAAATCCTTACTTGCCTTGCAGTACCACAAATGTACTTGGCAAGCATCATAATAAATGACAAAAATGTTCAGTATATATACAATCAATGCCCCCAAGTCTATGTAGTTTGGAACTTATTTGGAGGTTGTAATGTTTAATAATCTGATGATTGAGGGAAGAAGCTGCACCTGAGCTGGATTGTTAACCGTTTTCAAGCTCCTATACCTTATTCCCAATGGTATGAAAGAAATGAGAGTGTAGCCAGGGTGGTGTGTGTCTCCGACGATGATGGCTGCCTTTTGAGGCAACAACTCCTGAGCATACCTTCAATGGTAGGGAGGTCATGCCTGTGTTGGAATGGGCAGTGTTCATCATGCAACCAGAAACATAATCTGGAAAAAGTCTTCAAAGAACTTGACAGAACTCTAGGAAGAAAATTCACAATGAGCTGCATGACCTTGATCTCTGAGTCCAGCCGACAATATTCTGATAAAAGCCCAACCCAAGTTTGAGGTGCAGCACCTCAGTTTCTGTTTGGGCACACTGTGGCCCTCAGGAGTCCGCACTGAATTCAAGAATTTTAGATAACTGTTTTTACTGTTTATAGCTGAACAAGCCAATTCTGATGTAGAGTCATCTATAGATACTGTCTGACCTGACTGAGTCATTTCCTAGCATTCCCTTTTATTTCAGATTCTCAGCAACTGCTCAGTACTCTCTCAGTTCCAGCATGTTTTCTCTCTATTATTCATCTTTTCCTCCCTCTATTTGCACTGCTCGTGATGTATCAGCAGCAGGCATCATAGAGTCATACAGCATGGAAATAGGCCCTTCGGCCCTACTCATCCATGCTGATGGTGGTGTGGCTCGAAGGGCAGAATGGCCTACTCCTGCACCTATGTCTATTGACCAAGGTGCCCTTCCAACCTAGTCCATTTGCCTGCATTTGACCTGTATCTCTCTAAACCTTTCCTTTCCATATACTAGTCCAAATTCTTAACTCCTCTATGTGAAAAAGCTGCCCCTCAGTTTCCTTTTAAATCTTTTTCTCTCACCTTAAGCCTACAGCCTCTAGTTCTTGATTCCTCCTACCCTGAGAAAAAGACATTCATCCTATCTATTCCCCTCATGATTTTGTGCACCTCGATAAGACCAGCAAACCCTCTGTTAAATTGTTCCTCATTATGTGCATCATATGGACAATCTTGACGGAAATTCACAGAAATTCCCCTTTCTGCTTTTTACTCCTTCCCGTCTTCCAGCTTAATGCATATTTGGTTTCTCATTTTCCTTGTTGTGATGTTTCATTAATCTGAAACATTAACTCTGTTTCTTTCCACCACTGATGTGGTTGCACCTGCTAACTGTCTTCAGCGTTTTCTGCTTCTATTTTGATTTCTATGTCGTTTTTGTTTTTTTGGTTACAGTTTTTCATGTTGAACTGATTGAGTCTGTGTCAGCATGACATACTGACACTTTTACTTAGAGCTGTAAATGGTGAAAATGTCCATATGACTTATTGCACACAACAGATGAAATAGTCTCACTACACATTTACTCCGTTCAGAGCTTTTTTTTGGGATGGTAAGGGGCAGTGATGTTAATTTTATGCTTGTTAGTTATTAGTTTATTAAATTTAAAGTTGATTGGAGGGGAAGGAAAGAGGGACTGTATTGAATACTTTGTAACTTTGTTGGTGCCCTTTACATGGCGACTCTACGCATATTTGTGTACTGTATAAAAAACAAAGAATTTCACTGTACCACATACTTGTGACAATAAAGTATCAATCAAATCAAAAAGTAGAGGGGGATATATTAATGGAAAAAACTGTTGATAAATGGAGCCTAATTTTTAATTGATACTTTACAACCTTTTTATCTCCAACAAAGTACTGATTCCAGACATGCCAGAGAAGGTTTTCCAATACAAATTGGTCAGTGGAAACCTAATTTAAATGTGTGCAAGTCTTTTGCTTTTCAGTGGCAAAAATGTGCTTATTCCAGCTTATTCCAGATCCCCAGTGGTAAACATATGCCAAGTTTGTGACAGGTTTTTCTCTTTTAATACCACCCAATGCCTCTCAAAGCTTCAAAGGGAACACATTTATGACATAAAAAAAAAAAATGGAGTCCCTGTATACCTCAGGTTTGACAGCTATTTTGTTTCACACACTGTTACTATTCACTCCATTCCTCCTTGCTTCATTTTGGTAGAATCTGCTAACTATGTTTTCACTTGCTGGATCAAGACCTCATTCTGTGGAGGGCAGGTTTATATTTCACTAGACTAAGTGGGACCCATTGGGTCCCAGTCACACGGGAGGCCTGGTCCCCAAAATGCTCTCTGACTCCGGGCTGGGCTGGGTCTCCCACGCTGGGCTGGGCAGGGTCTCCAACGCTGGGCTGGGTCGGGTCTCTGACGCGGGGCTGTTTGGTGCTGGGCCGCTTGGGGCTGGGCAGGGCTGCTTTGGGTCCCTCGAAAGTGCGGTTGGAAACCTCCACCGGCCATCCTCAGCTCCAGTAAAGACACGCTGGCGCAGGAAGGGGGGGCGCCCCAGGAGGTGACGGGAAGAGACTAATCCGCACGGCACTGACTGGCAGAAGAGATCGATCTGCGCACGCGCGGTTTTTAAGATTTTTAAACCTCGCTAATTTTTACGACATTCAACTGATCGGAATGAAACTTAGTGCAATCGCAGCACAGGAGAACGGGGAGGAAACTGCGGAAAAATCGTAGCGCTGTTGCGTAAATAGAATGACCGCCAAACCGGAAGATAACAAGATCAGAGTTTTAGTTATGTACTAGACTGGGACCCGTTGGGTCCCAGCAGCACACGGGAGGGCTGGTCTGCCAAAGCAATATTCCACCTCTCCACCAATTCCAATATTGGTGGACAGTGGGGGGGGGGGGGGTCGCTTTCTGGAGTGCTAGTATGGGTGTTGTAGGCTGAAAGGACTGGTTTCCAGAGGGCTAGTATGGACATTGTGGGCCGAATGGATGCTTGGGCTGGTGGCTCAGTCACTCAAGCCTGTTGTGCTGGCAGCTCACTCACTCATGGCTGGTGGGCTGGTAGTTGACTCACGGCTATTCCTTGAAATTCCATTTCAAGCAGTGTGCAAGGCCACCAAATTCAAGTGCAGTTTCATACCATTTCAAGCAGGGTGCAAGGCCACTAAAGACAGCGAGTCGTGACCTCTCCCTCCTCCATCTTGCAGAGACTGAGCCACGCCCACACTTCTGGGTTTTATAATCCCTCCCACGAGAAGGGGCGTGGCCTTCATGGCATGATTGACAGGAGAGAGAATCTCAACATTTTTTAAACAATAATAATTCTTTTATTTTTAATCGATGGGAAAAATCCTCGGCACCTGATGAGCGGAGGGGGACTCTGAGTAAGATGGCCAAAAATCACAGCTGTATGCGGTAGCGTTTTGTCTAAAATCAATATAAAGCGCAAACAGGAAGTGGTGAAGATTATACTTTTAATTATATAGAAGGCAAGGCAACTTTAATTAGGCAACACAGCTTTAGCATTTCCAAACAAAAGGCAACACAGCTTTAGCATTTCCAAACCAAAGGCAACACAGCTTTAGCATTTCCAAACCAAAAGCAATGCAGCTTTAGCATTTCCAAACTATATTTTCAAACCACGTTAAGGGCACTGACAGGTCAGTAAAACCACTCACAGTTTAGTTATTCACAGCTCAGACTGAGAGACGTGACCCTCTCGCTCCCTGATCTTGCAGAGACTGACTGAGGCACTCAACACTTCCGGTTTTATAGTCCCTCCGGAAGGGGCGTGGCCTTCAGGAGAGAGAATCTCAACATTTTTAAAACACTAATAACTCTTTTATTTTTAATCGATGGGGAAAATCGTCTTGTCCTGCTCAGCGGAGGAGGAACTCTGAGTAAGATGGCCAAAAATCACAGCCGTAAGGTGCAGCGTTTTTTCCTAAAATCATTATACAGAACAACAGGAAATGGTCAAGATCAGGCTTTTAGTAATATAGAGAGATAGATAGATAGACTATGTGCATTACCTAATTCTTCCAAAAAGTGCTGTATCACCATCTGGGTGAAATAAAATCACATGTTTTATGGTCAATTATACAGTATATTGAGAGATTGCATGCTCCATTTGCGTGCAATGGTTGCTGTGTGGTACAAAGTGGGGAATGTTGTCTGCAGAGTCTGATGGTTTGAATCATGTGCCAGTGTAAAGTATTGCTTGTTAATCTTTATTCATCAGCTGAACACCCAAGGCAATAATGCAATGTGTAGCTGTTAACCTTACCAATCCCTTTAAAGCCATAACTTTAAATAAGTACACGAGCAAGTTGTAAATTGACTGTCATTGGAAAAAACAATTGCAAATTAATAACATTTCACATTATTGGTCAGTGACTGGGCTTTATTTAAAGGCCTAGGATCTAACAACATTCAACCACACACTGGAATATGCTGGTCCTTCCACTAAGCTGCTCTGGTTCAGTTACCCAACTGGTATCCACACAATTGCCCAGTATACTTGTCTGTTTGTTCAGACTGCACAGAAACATTTTTTTTGAGTTTTCCACCACCTTCAACATGATCCTACCCACTAATCACATCATCCCATCACCACTCCTTTACTGAGAAACCACTCTATCCATAACTCTTTGGTTTGCTTACACATCCCCATCTAATGTTCCCCCCTCTCCCTGCCCCTTGCCTTCCCAGGCATTTTCTCCTGCATCTGCAGGAGATCTGACATGTGTCCCTGCATCTCTTCTTTGACTTCCATTCAGGGACCCCAACAGCCCTTATAGTTTAGACAGAGGTCATTGTGCCCCTCTTCCAAGCTTGCCTACCTCATCAGTGCTCCCAAAGTGGCCTCCTCTACATCGTCGAGACCAAGCGTAAACCAGGCAACTGTTTTGCCGAACACCTGTGCTCGATCCGCCAAGGCTTGCTGGATCTCCCAGTTGCTATTGGCCCTGTCCCACTGTACGAGTTCATTCAAGTGCTCTCTCGAGTTTAAAAAAAAATCAAACTTGTGGTAAGCATGTAGAATGAACGTAGCGGGTACTTCGGAGCTCGGGGACGTCTCTTAGCGGCTCGTAACGCTAACGGTAGGTACTCGGGAAGACTCGCTAACGGCAGGTAAGCTCGAGAGGACTCGTGAAGATTTTTCAACATGTTGAAAAATGTCCATGAGAGCCCCGAGTACTTATGAGCAGCCAAATAATGTAAATCTCCGAGTTCGAATCAGGGCAAACTCGGGGAGAACTCTTGAATGAACTCTTAGAGTGGGACAGGGCTTTAACGGTTTTAACTCTCCCTCTCATTTCAATACTGATGTTTTTGTCATGAGACTCCACCATTGCCAGAGTGAGGCCACACACAAACTTGACAAAAGCACCTCGAGTTCTGCTTGGGTAGCTTACAACCCAACGGCATAAATATTGAATTCTCCAATTTCCAGTAACTCCCTGAACCCCCCTTCTCAATTCCGCCACACCCACCCCTTCCGGTAGGCACATCTTTCTTCCACCACTCCTGTCACTCTGTTCCTTTCCTCTTCCATCTGTTCATCTCCTGCCCTTCCCTACTCTGTCCCGTTTCCCCCCTTTATCTCCCTATTATCCCCTTTTCGCTCCTCCTCTTCTTTCCTTATCCTTCTCACTTCTAGCTTTGTCACCATCTCCACCCATCAACTAGTCACCCCTCCCTCACCAGCATCCACTTATCACTTGTCAGACTTGTTCCACTCTCACCTCTCTTTGCCATTCCTCCCCCCCCCCCCCCCCCGTGATGTATAACAAATGACTTGTTAATTAAGTTTCTGGGTGAGACACTTGTTGGCCTACTTTACAATTCTAATCTATCCATTTTATTTATAAATTAAAAAATAACCATGAGAAAAAAGAGTAATTTTCAGATGTTGAAAATTCAGATGTTGAAAATTTGACTTGGACATTAGACTCTGAACAGTTCTAATAATGTCTCTCTTTTACACCTCAGAGTTGCCTCATGGTTCTCTGAGTGCTTGCATTTTCAATTTCCAGTATCTGCAGAATTTTTTTTTTCAATCAAGCGTCCTAATTAGAATGTGAAAAGTTTACTATTTAGATTTGCAGTATTCGCTAATATCCTAGAAATCACGATCAAAACAGCCTTCAAGGATGCTGATGTTAATTATATCTTGCTGACCATTCTGTACCTAATAACGTGCACTGGTCTGCCAGTGATTTGAATCTATATTGGATTTGCCTTGAGGTGGTTGTACATTTCATGACACTGAAATCCCGCCTCTGCCTCTGTCTACTGTTAGCAGTAATTTATAAAAGATTTTTTCTGAATTGTGCTGTTCTTTCCGCCTGTAGGTATTTCAGTTTTGTGCTATATTTAGGTGAAGAGATCTGTGCTGGATGAAATGTAGCAGGATGATAACCTAGCCTTGCATATTGCAGTTCTCACTGATTTCTGCACATGCCTGTAGTGCCTTCAGCTGATCCTGCCATGTAAGGCAAGATGAGCTGAATTAAATCAATATTTAGAATCTAGTACCTAACATAGCGGGAGCACCATCACAGTGCCACCAGCTTTCAAATTTCCTCTGCTATCCAGGAGGAGATGTGGCCTCAGTTATATCAGGAAGAAAGAACTGCCAAGGATCTGAAACTCATCCTGTCATGTGCAAAAATTGAATATCAGTATAGCAGGGGTAGAACTGACAGAAAGGATGAGTTACCTGCATGATGAGCTGAGAAGCTGAGGAAGAATTCTAACAATTTGAAAGTTATCAACAAAAGTGCAGCAATATATTGATGAATTTTAGAATTCTTACCATACACTTGACTACAGAAGATGCATCATTACAGAGGAGTGTTTTGCTGGGACTTTTTTTGTTTGATTAATGCATACGTTTGATTCTCTGACATACCACTGCAGGATTACAAGCCCTATCTCCAGGCAATACTGTGATTCCACATTTTGCACCATGGATTCATTCAGTTGCTCATTTGTAACCTATAACATGCAAAGCAGCTGCTTGGCTGGTCTGCAAAAACATGGCAACTACATAAATAAAGGAAACCTGCCATCCTCGGACAGTTTGGCCAGTACAAGGTTGACTTTTAAGCACAGCAGGCAGTGAAGAAAGCGAATGGCATGTTGGCCTTTATAACAAGAGGAATCGCATCTAGGAGCAAAGATGTATTTCTGCAGTTGTACAGAGCCCTAGAGAGACCTCACCTGGAGTATTGTGTGTAGTTTTGGTCAATAATTTGAGGAAGGACATTCTTGCTATTGAGGGAATGCAGCGTAGGTTTACAAGTTTAATTCCCGGGATGGCGGGATTTTCATGTGCTGAGAGAATGGAGCAGCTGGGCTTGTACACTCTGGTGTTTAGAAGGGGATCTCATTGAAACATATAAGATTGTTAAGGGCTTGGACACGCTAGAGGCAGGAAACATGTTCCCGATGTTGGGGGAGTCCAGAACCAGGGGCCACAGTTTAAGAATAAAGGGTAAGCCATTTAGAACGGAGACGAGGAAACACTTTTTCTCACAGAGAGTGGTGAGTCTGTGGAATTCTCTGCCTCAGAGGGCGGTGGTTCTCTGGATGCTTTCAAGAGAGAGCTAGATAGGGCTCTTAAAGACAGCGGAGTCAGGGCAGAAGGCAGGAACGGGGTACTGATTGGGGATGATCAGCCATTATCACATTGAATGGTGGTGCTGGTCTGAAGGACCGAATAACCTACTCCTGCACCTATTGTCTATTGTCTATTGTTTATTAACATCCTTTTGAATGATTTGCAATCCACCTAGCCAGAAATAGAAAGAATAAAATCTGGAGTACCTCTTTAATCTGAATATTATAAACATGCTGGTCAGCTGTCCTGTAAAATCCTACTTGTTAATCCTCAGAAAATGATCCCAATATTGGGAGGCTTATCCTGCAGACTGGAGGATTTTAAAACTGGAGGTGAGCTTAAGGTGTCAGGGGAGAGATTTAAGAGAGATCTTGGGGCAATTATTTTACCGAGTGGGTAGGTAGTTCATTAGATGGAATGAACTGCCAGAGGAAGTTTTGGAGAGCTAGTGGACAAATCTAACTAGCCCAATATGTCTACATGGCCAAGGTGGGCTGAAGGGCCTGTTTTCATGCTGTACAGCTCTATGACATTGACTCTATGACTAGTCAAAGAAATAATGATTCTGAGACCATGTATGACCTTCTATAGACTAGACCGCTTCTTCACCAAGCCAGGCTGCCTTGAGCAACCGGCAGAAGAGATGCACCAGAGGTGAAACACAGTGTTATACCAGAATCTCCTTGATTGGCTTGAGTCTTTGAACAGCTGCAGGCTAGGAAGCTTCACACGGTTTATCCCCTACTCTCCCTCCCTCCCTCAGCACTGAGGGCAGGAACGGCACCACATATACCCTTCACCACGAGTGACCTGATATTACCACATGTAGTTGAGTTGATTGGATCATCCCACTTGTTTGTGACAGATGGCAGCTGGTAGAAGGGACCAATGCGAGCACTACTTGTGTTGAGGCCTTCCTCCTTCACATTTCATGGCACTACCAAATTGAAAAGTGGGCATCTGTGAGGTGCTGTGATTCATGGACAAGTGCTGAATAATTTAGCACCACCTTCTGTAACATGCAGATGTCACACAGTCTTGCTTAGAAAAGCAAAATAATTTGCAAGCTGACACTGAAATAAAAATAAGAAAGGTTTGGCAGTTCAGGCAGCAACTATGAAGAGAGAAATGGTTAATGATTAAGTAAGATAATGGCCCTGTCTCACGGTGCGAGTTGACCCACGAGGTACCCCGAGTGAAAGACGCGTGGTTGTGTACGATACTTCAAGTTTATGATCAAGTGTTTAACCGAGTTCCCACGGGTATGTCATTCCTGCGATGTTCCAACTTCCTCTCCCGAGTTACCAAGTCCTCTCCCGTTACTCGTGAATGAAGGTATGTTTTAATAAAGCAACAATGTTAAAGAAGACATCTCCATCCTGGGCTTTGAGTTATTTCAGCGCGGCCGCATCTATTGATATGACCTACAAAGGGAAAATGCGCACCCTCCAGTAACCAATAATGTGGTAAGTGCATTTCTTGGTGCTTTATGTTTTTAAATACTGTATTTCCTGGGGTGGGGGGAGAGCTCAGTTCACAGTGTTTGGGGAGTCTGGCGTTGTGAAGGAGGGGATTGGGGTCAGTAACCCACTTGCCACGCTCCGGTCTGAGTGCAGGTAGATGGGACTAGGAGACAGTAACTCAGCGGGACAGGCAGCATCTCTGGAGAGAAGGAATGGGTGACAGTTCGGGTCAAGACCCTTCTTCAGTGTTTTGTTCTGGTGTAGAGCTGCACGGGAACACCAACGTGTTGCGTGTCACTAGAATATGGGCGACGGCAGCCTGCCCCGCTGAGCGACTCCAGCATTTTACGTCTATCTTCGGTTTAAAGCAGCATCTGCAGCTGCTTCCTACAGCCTGACACCAGGTTGGCCCGAGGATGGTGCCCTATCTATTGTGTATCAGATTAGAAACCCGACGTTCATACTATATTGTACGGGAAGGGAACTGCAGATGCTGGTTTACACCGAAGATAGACACAAAAAGCTGGAGTAACACAGCGGCTCAGGCAGCATCTCTGGAGAAAAGAAATAGGTGAGGTTTCGGGTCAGTTCTTCAGACACTGAACCATCTTATCCCTTCCATGTGTGTAGTTCACTATAAGTAGAATTTCGATTCAAATGTTTTAAAGAGCAAATCTCTCCGCGAGCACAACAGCCAACTCGACCGAACGAAACTCCGGGCGAGTTGGACAGGTGTGTTTCTAGGTCACTGGGAGAACGTGCAAACTCCATACGGACAGCACCAGTTGTCAGGATTGAACTCGGGTCTCTGGCGCTGTGAGGCAGCAACTCTACTGCTGCGCCGCCAATGTGACATTCCAATTTTTTGAATGAAGTTAGCCGCTTCACCGAGGAGCGGGTGCAGTAGAACGAGAATGAACGGATTTGCCAGCGGTGACATTGCAGCCGAGGTCTGGGGAAGACAGAGAGGGGAACAATGAGGACACGGAAGTTTAGTGGGGAATCTCATTGGTTATTGTGTGGGAAGGAAGTCCAGATTCTGGTTTAAAGATAGACGAAATGCTGGAGTAACTCAGCGGGACAGGCAGCATCTCTGGGTAGTGGTCTAAGGAAGGGTCTCGACCCGATACATCATCATTCCTTCTCTCCGGAGATGCTGCCTGTCCCGCTGAGTTACTCCAGCATAGTGTGTGTGTGAGAGTTACTCCAGCATTGTTCGTGTGTGTGTGTGTGTGTTACTCCAGCATTGTGTGTATGTGTGTGTGAGTTACCTTAGCATTGTGTGTGTGTGTGAGTTACTCCAGCATTGTGTGTGTGCGTGTGCGAGTTACCCCAGCATTGTGTGTGTCACCCCAGCATTGTGTGTGTGCGCGAGTTACTCCAGCATTGTGTGTGTGCGTGTGTGCGAGTTACTCCAGCATTGTGTGTGTGTGCGTGTGTGCGAGTTACTCCAGCATTGTGTGTGTGCGAGTTACTCCAGCATTGTGTGTGTGTGTGTGTGTGTGTGTGTGTGTGTGTGTGTGTGTGTGTGTGTGCGAGTTACTTCAGCATTGTGTGTGTGTGTGTGTGAGTTACCCCAGCATTGTGTGTGTGAGTTACTCCAGCATTGTGTGTGTGTGTGTGTGTGTGTACCCCGGCATTGTGTTTGTGTGTGTGTGTGTTGTGTGTGTGTGTGTGAGTTACCCCAGCATTGTGTGTGTGTGTGTGTGTGTGTGTGTGTGTGTGGTGTGTGTGTGTGTGTGTGTGTGTTACCCCAGCATTGTGTGTGTGTGTGAATCATGAATTGCCAAGACACAAGGCACTGTAGATACAAATAATGTCATACACAAGAAAGGGCAGATGCTAGTTGAAAAAAGTGAACACATGGGGCTGGAGAAATTTGGAAATGTCATCCCGTCACCCATTCCTTCTCTCCAGAGATGCTGCCTGCCCGCTGAGTTAAAGAGTTCCCACGGTAGACTCACGAATCACTAAGGTAAACGCACGGGCCACCACGTTATAAACAAGTTTAAAATGTTTCAATTTTTAACTTGAACTGTAAATTTGACTCGTGGAAAAAATCAAACATGTTTGATTTTTTTCACGAGTTACCAAGTTTCACGGGTACCTGCCGTTAGCGCCACGAGTCGCTAAGTTGCTCGCAAGAGTTCCGACGTTCCCGCTACGTTTAGTGTATGTGATTACCGCGAGTGACAACTCGGGGTCACTCGTGGGTCAACTCGCACCGTGAGACAGGGGTTTAACCCTGAATCAGAATACTGAACCTCCAAGTCTGGTAGATAGAAAACAAAGGGTCATGCCAGGTTGCAAAACCAGAAAAACTTCTTCTGGAGAAGCTACGTGGCTGCAGAACCACAGAAGCATCATGTAATAGCTAGAACCCACAAGTCCTGCAACTAGCAGATGAGGCTAAAACTGCAATCTTGCCTGATGGAGCAGATGGTGGATATGAAGGAGCAGGTTCTACAAGCACCAGCATCCTCAGTGGTGGAGCGGAACATGCGAGGACAGTAGCGTGACCGGTGCCAGGCATGTGATGGGATGAGTAGTGTGGAACATGCTGCTCCTGCTCCACAGAACTTGAATTTCAATAAAACACAAATGTAGCTTTTTTTAAAGCAGCCGTTAACTTTTCAGCACCTATTATCAATGATTGAAATATGCTTCAGTTATTCCGGAGAAACTAGCATCCTTAAGATGCTTTCTCTTTTCTGCTTCTTAAGCCTCCTTCAGTTAAGCACTATCCTTGGACATCCGGAGGCTTGTGCCATGAAGCTTGACATCAGCTGGCTGTACGCTGCCCGCTCTTTGATTTGTTTATTTTTTGCCTAAAGACAATATAATACAGATCAGAAACTCAGCATTCTGTTCCACATTACTGCTTATAACCAGCTCCACAAGATTCGCGCAGCATGGATTTCCATAAAAAGTACAACAGGTTATTTTCTTGAAATGCTCAAAGCTGTTCTTTGTCCGTAACTGACCATTTGATTAAAAAAAATACTTCTGCTTAATTTGCAGTTAGAAAATCAAGTGAAGCTACCTCCTCCATCACACTAAGCTAAAGCAAGCACGGACAATAGGCAAATGGCAAACAGATAACATAATCCCTCTCTCGCCTATCCATGAGAAATTAAACATTCTGCTATCAGAGACGCCTCCAGATTGTCACGAAACCATGACATTACACTCGGTGATCCATTCAGAAACACCTGCACACACAAAATAATAGCATAGGATTAATTATTTCAGAAATGATTCTGTAAAAATAATGTTTACTTTTTAATAATTAAGAGTGGACAAAAACAGTAAATGCTTGAAAAGCTTGAACAGATCAAATAATCCGCACTAGAAACATAAAACTGTCATACTTGGGAAAGTTAAATGTTATATAAATAGTGGAGCTGAAAGAAAGGTAAATAATAATTTTGAATACTGTATGGAATGCAAACAGATTTCATTTTCCAAATAGTAATTACTGAATTACAAAGGAAATCTCTAATGGTGGGAAAGGTTCTGATGCTGGCGTTATTTCTGAAGCTACGAAACGCAATCCCAAGCCGCTAGAAAAATGAGCTGTTTGGTAAAGGATTGGCCAGCTAACCCACACGGACAGCTCAATTGTTAATTATTTTATTTTGATAATGATCAGATTAGATTTAATTTATTGGCTGCAGACTGTGTTTCCCAGGGTTCGGGAGTCATGGAGATTAGAGGGAGGTGGATGGTGTCAGATTCAATGGTAAATGATTTTCAATTCATTTAAATCCTTTGTTGGTTCAGTGGCTTCAAGAATTTACTGTTTCTGTCCACTCCTTTCAATAAATGAAAATGCTATTTACAAAATCGGGAGGGGCAAATGTGGTTTTTCACCTCGGCAGTCTCCCCCCCAATTCTGTCCATCACAACTCACAAGCTTTCCATCAAACTCTGAGCCCAATGTGACTACCTTCTTCCACCCTATCCTCTCCCAGTGTCGACTCTCACGTCATCATTGCACACCACCAACCTCTACTTTCCCCGTTGTACTTTATTTCTCAAAGTCTTCTCGCAAAAATATCTCTGCCCTCTCCCCATCTCCTCACTAATGATAGAGCCATGTTTTTCACATCAGAAATTATAAATGTACACAAGCTTAAACATGCCACTTCACAGGCAAAGATATTTACCTTGTAAAAACATGAAGGACTCAATGGCTGAGACAGCGTCGGTGGAGGGAATGGACAGGCAACGTTTTGGTTTGGGACCCTTCTTCACACCTGTACTCTGTTCATCAGTTCTCTACAAAGTGGGTAACCTGCTGCTTGCATTCAACCCTATCGATCTGAATGAACACTGGGGATGAGCGGCATGGAAGTACTTGGAAATGTTTCCGTCATTTGTGTGGAAGGACAGGAATCCTGTTGGGCTTTCACCCCATGAAACGATCTGGATCAAAAACAAGATTTTCTTCTCTTTCCATGCTAAGCCAATATAAGTTAACAAATAAAGATTCCAAGTGCTGGAGTAACTCAGCGAGTCAGGCAGCATCTATGGAGAACATGGATAAATGATATTTTGGGCAGGACCGTTCTCCAGACTGATTGTTGCGAATAAAGCAGGAATAGAGGAAGAACAGGACAGTGTGGCAGGTAATAGATGAACATAGGCGAGGTGGGTTAATAGGCAGATGGTTGGGAGAGGCCAGAAATGAATAAGAAGATGTGAGACAATATGATTGGAGTTTCAAATTGTGAGAGGAAGGAATATAGCTGGAGGGGAGAAATAGGGACTGGTCCAGCTAGGGCACGAGGCTAGAGTGGTGGTGGGGGAGGGGAGGGGTGGGGAGAGGAGTGTGATGGAGAAAGGGTTAAGGGGGTTGTTGTTGGAGATTACCTAAAACAGCATCTAATATAGGTACCTTTTGGGATCATGCTGGAGGAATGATGAGATGTTGGGTTTTCACTGGTCAATTTAGGAAGTTTATGATATTCACACTGAAATGTTGGGTTTCTTGTATAGGGGAGCACTATTTCTTATTGGAAGGATGTACATTTTAAAACTATTCCCCAAATGGTTGTGAATAGTCGCACATTGACGTGCCAAGAATGGGGAAGTAGATTGTTAATGGCCAAGATTATTGAGGGAAATGGTGTAAATGTGAACAAATGGAGTTGAGATGTAGATTAAGCATGATCTGATCAGATGACATGTTTGCCTTTTTCAATTTCTGTTCCTTTGAAACCACTGATGAATTGTTCCTGTGGCTACTCTGAGTTTGGAAGCAAATGTCTTAAAATAGCATGCAAAAATGCAAAGAGGATTACATATACATTAGGGGATTCGTAGCTCTATACTCGTTACAGATTTTAAATAAGCATGATAGATATAGCTAAATAAAGATCAAGAACACTGGCCAGGAGAGGATTTTCTTTTCTGATGTAAAAGATATCATAGTTGAACTTGAATTTAGTATCATCCAGGGTAGGAGGATCTATTATTGATTTCGAACAAAGATTAATAATGGAAGAAGCAAGTTATTGGCATCTGCTCCAGGACATCCAACCAGAGGGTAGGGGAGTCCTGAATATGAATATAATTGACCTGGGAAATTCTAATTATTTTAATAATAATTCAATTTTTATCAAATTAATCAAAAATATTTGACCAATAATTTTCATATTCTTTAAATATTTTGAATATGAAAATCCCTTTGCATCTTGCTGCACCTTGACTGTGATCTAACCTAGATGGATAAGAACCGAGAAGAGGGGACAGCCTGGGATCTCCCGGAAACAGTATCACTGTGAGCAGTTTTGGAACTCCTCAGAAATATTAATCATCGGATTTGCAGAACTGGTGTCGGAGAAATACAAAGAGAATTTGGAAGTAATTAATAAAGAATTTCATTCTGGAAAAACAAGGGAAAAGATTAAAGTAGTAGTGTGCTCTCTTTGTGTGTACAATCCAATAGTTGCAATGTGAGCGGGGCAATGGGATGGTGCCAGGTGGAACAATGGAGGAAAGCACCAGTGCAGATTATATGGGCTGAATGGCCTGACCATACAATAATCAATCTTTTATTCTGCAGCAAATTCCCCGCTGGTGAAAGGTGTTTGAATTTGGTCTTTTGACTCATGATGACTATTTGGAGGGCCAGAGGCAAGTGCAGGCCCACTATGGCAGGAGTTCCCATTCCTCGGGACATTGTATATCTGGGAAAAGGGGCCAGTTCATGTCATCAAATAGGAAAAGCAGGGTTCTTCTGCAGAGGGAACCAACCTGGATTCTGAAAAGATACCAGGTGTTAAGAAAGCAGATTATCACATTACCACACAGCACCTTTAAACTATTCCCCCATAGTTTAAAGCAATGCCCTCTAGTCTTTGACATTTCTTCCCCTGGAAAAGGGTTCTGATTGTCAACTCTATGCCTCATAATTTTACATACTTCTATTTGGTCTCTTCTCAGCCTCTGATGCTCGAGAGAAAACAATACGAATTTGTCCAACTTCTCCTTATAGTTAATACCCCCTAATCCAGGCATCCTTCTGGCAAACTTTTTCTGCGCCCTTTCCAGGGCCCCTTGGAATGTCTTGGCATTAACTGTGTACTTTCCCCTTACATTCCAACTTCCAATAATGCAACATCTCATATTTGCTCAGATTAAAGCCCTTCTCTCTGCTTAAGTCTAGAACTGATCTAAATCCCGTTACTATTTAGTCATACTGTTGTTTAATATCTAATCTAATTCATGCCCCCTTTTTGCCCTCCTATTTCCTTCTTGCGTCTCTTTTTTACGATCCCAGCTGTCTGTACCTCCTCCTTCGGATCAAAGCCTCAACATCTACGGTTCCCTACTTCTGCCAGCGTTGCCCTTCACTCTAATAGGGACATGCAGATCTTCAACTCTTGCTATATCACCTTTAAAAAAAACTCCACTTGTCCTTCGTCCCTTTGCCCACAAGCAACCCACTCCAATCAACCTTTGCAAACTCACATTGAAAACAGTTGAAACTCACCCTGTCTAAAATAGAATTTGAACTTGTGGATCAGTTCTGTCCTTTTCCATGTTAAAACTAATAGAATGATGGTCGCTGGTCCCAATGAGAACCCCATCCTCCTCCTCCCCCCCTCCCCACTCCCCCCCTCCCATGTCCCCCGTACCCCCTCCCCGCTCCCCTCCCACCTGCTGACACCAGTCATTTTCCCTACATATTTTCCAAGATGAGGTCAAGTTAGAAGAGTCCTCCGCATATTGCCAAAGGAAATCTTCCTGAATCCACTTACCAAAATCCAAACCTTCTAAGCCCCTAGCGCAATGGTAATCCCAGTTAATATTAGGAAAGTTAAATAGGTATCCCCTACTATGACTACCATATTATTCTTGCAACTATCCCCCTATGGTACAATCACAACAAGGTGATTGTCTCTTATTCTCAGCTCCACCCATAAGGCCTCCCTGAATGATTCCTCAGGAATCTAATCTCAAACTACTACTGTGGTGCTCTTCTTCATCAAAAATGCAACTCCTTTCTTTCCTCCTCTTCTATCCTACCTGTAGCACCTGTACCTTGTCGTGTTCAGCTCTCCTGTTCTTCCCTTAGCCATATTTATGTGATGTATATTGACTCATCAAGTCAACATCAAGCTCAGAAATGTAGTAAACTTTGAAAGAGGTAGAAAATTTAGAAGAATGCATGGATAGACTGGTGAAATGGCAGGAACATAGTAATGCATAGGACATTTTGCTATGGAGAATGAGGAGTCAATTTTACCCAAGTGGCACAGTTATGCAGGTGTGCAGGAACAGAGACTGGGGTTGTGAATGCTTAAGCCTTTGGTGGTGGCACATATTAAGAAGAATAAGAAACACATAGATTTTTGGATTATTGTTTTCTTGAATATTTTAGAAGTTGATATAAAAATGGTCGAAATTCAATGAATTGTTGACTTTGAATTTACCAAGTACACTGTCATGAACAGTGATGTTGGTAAAATAAATATTGTAATTTGGCCAGATCACGTATCATCATATAATTTGTGTATCAGAGATTTCACTGAGTTGACGGTAAGGATCCTATCTCTGTTTAGCATAAATAAGCTATATCCTTCAACTGCTTTTCTGAGTGCAATTGACTGAATTATGTTTCATTTTAAAATTGGTTTTAATATAACATAGACAATTTGACAACAATATTGTCATGTTGTCTTAATACAACAATGGGTTACATTTCCTGCAATATATGTCACATGTTGTTGCCAAACAAGAGCCTTCCAACACATCTATCTGTCTTTGTTCCAGGTTTGTAGCACTGGCTTAGAATTTGAAGCCTGCAGCTTCAAAAACAGGATTCTTAAAATATTGATAGACTACTCCCCCTTTCTTCACAAAGATTCATTAAACCTTTACAGCATCTCCAACTGAATTTCAGATTATGATAAAATCTCTGCTTTTACATGCTTGGCATCTCAGTATTAATGTTCTTCCGAGCCCTGTGGCCTGTATTCTATCGCCTTTTTAAAAGAAAAATTGGATTGCAGAGACATTCAATGCATTGACTGTGTTCTTAAAAAATCCCTTGGATTCTAGTAAGGTCCCAGCAGATTTGAAAGCTGTAATTGTAATGTCTCTATTCAAGAGAGAACGGAGACATAATGGAATACAATTACTAGCCAGTTAGCCTGAAAACATTCTTTAGGGGAAAAGATAAACTGGAATCTATTTGCAAGTAAATAGCAGCGAGACATAGAACACATCATAATATAATCTAGCAGAGGCCCCATGTCTTTATGAAAGGAAAATCATGTTTAACATATTTAGTAGAATTCTTTGAGAATTTAGTGACCAGATTAAATAAAAGGGATTCGGTTGGCATAAAAATTTGGACCTGGAAAGCTGTTGATATGATGGCATAAGGTAAGGATTCAAGCTGTGAGGGTAATATACTTAGCGTGGATAGAGGATTGCCAAACGTACAGGGAATGGCGATTAAGCTGAAACAATGGGAGCCACACGGATCAGTTCCTTGGCTCCTGCTCTTTACAGTGTATGTTAATGACTAACTAGAAGGGACCAAATATATTTTGGCCAATTTTACTAGTAATATAAAGATGAGTAGGAAAGCAAGTTATAAAGGGGACATAAAGGGACTGAAGTAAGTGAAAAAATTGACAGATGAAACATAATGTGGAGAAATTTGAGGTAATTTGAAGAATAGGAAAGCAGAATGTTGCCTAAATGGAGCAGAAAGCTACTATGCAAAGATGATTGAATGCCCATGTACTGAAAATTAAAAAATGATTAGCATGCAGGATACAGCAGGTAATTAGAAGTCAAATTGACTGTAAGCCTTTAGGCAAAAAGAATAAAGAACAAAGGACATTTATTATCACATACACCAATTGGTGCAGTGAAATTTGACTTGCCAATGCAGCACACGAATAAAGATAATACACAACATTAAAGAATTTAACAGTAAACATAAAAACATCCCCCCACAATGGTTCCCACTGTGGGGGAAGGCAGCAAAGTCCAGTCCCATCCCCAGTTCACCCATAGTCGGGCCTATTGAGGCCTCTGCAGTCGCCGCTACGGCAGCCCGATGCTTCAGGCCCTCTCGCCGGATGATGAAGTTCTGGCGTCGGGTGAACACTCCTCAGCGGCCCGGAGTGTCTGGAGCGGCCGCTTCATCCCGAAGACCACGGCTCCCGAAGTCCACGAGCTGCGCTTGTCCGAGCTCCAACTCTGTCGACCTCCGTGAGATCCCAGGCTCCGCAGTTTTTAAAGTTCAGCGCCACCCGCGGCTGGACGCTCCACAGACCGCAGACCACAGACCGCAGACTGCAGACCACAGACAGCATCTCCGCGATGTTGGAGTCGGCGGTCCCAGCCCTCCGGAGCCCACCGCATGGCGACCCGAGCAAGGCATTGCCCGCTTCCACGATGGCGCTCCAGCACTGCGCCGCCGCCGAAGCTGAAGTCCCGGCTGGTCCCGGCAGGAAACGCCGCTCCAGACTGCCGGCAGGTCGCGAGGAAGGGGCGAAAACACAGCTCGGAGAAAAGCCGCATCTCCGACCAGGTATGTACTGAGAAAAATAGTTTCCCCCTTTTCCCCCCTCCACCCCCCACATAAAAGGACTAAAAGACATCCTAAACAAACACTTTTAACTAAGTAAAAATGTAAAAAAAGGGTGAAAAGATTAACAGCTGCTGGCAGGGCAGCCATACTCGACAGCGCCCCCTACAATTATATAAAGTGTAAAACTGGAGGAATCGTGCTGCATCTGAGAGTCCCAGACTTGAAATGTCTGTTTCTCTTTCCACTGCTGCTGTCTGAACTGCTTTATTTTTCTGATATTATTTCAAAATTAACAGCAACTATTTTTTTTTTGTTTGATTTTCATTGATGAGACCAAACCTGGAGTATTGCATACAATTTTAGTTTTGTTATTTAAGAATAGACTTGCCATGATTCCTGGAAATAAATGTATGATGCTGAGCGGGTTTGACAAGAACATTGAGGAGAGAGTGTTTCCCTACATCAGGGACTTTAGAATTAAGGGGTTGATAGAAAAAATTCATTCCTATAGCTATCGGGGACTATACCTTTAAGAAAAATGCTTCTGCAAGCAGATGCTTGCTAGTAGACATTGCTCACTGCTAGTGCTGCAACCGCAGACCCCGAACCTTGCGAAAAATAACTATTTAGGCAAGCAGCTGCAATCTTGTAAACATGACTTACTGCTACTGCTGCAATCATATAACCATATAACCATATAACAATTACAGCACGGAAACAGGCCCTCTCGGCCCTTCCAGTCCGTGCCGACCATTTGTTTTCCCCTAGTCCCATCTACCTGCACTCAGACCATACCCCTCCATTCCCTTCACGTCCATATACCTATCCACTTTACTCTTAAATGTTAAAATCGATCCTGCCTCCACCACTTCTGCTGGAAGCTGATTCCCCACAGCCACCACCCTCTGAGTAAAGAAGTTCCCCCTCACGTTACCCCGAAACCTCTGTCCCTTAATTCTCATGTCATGCCCTCTTGTTTGAATCTTCCCTACCCTCAATGGGAAAAACGTATCCACGTCAACTCTGTCTATCCCTTTCATCATTTTAAAGACCTCAATCAAGTCCCCCCTTAACCTTCTGCGCTCCAAAGAATAAGACCTAACTTGTTCAACCTTTCTCTGTAACATAGTTGCTGGAACCCTGGCAACATTCTAGTAAATCTCCTCTGTACTCTCTCTATTTTGTTGACATCCTTCCTATAACTAGGCGACCAAAATTGTACACCATACTCCAGAATTGGTCTTACCAATGCCTTGTACAATTTTAACATTACTTCCCTACTCCTATATTCAATGCTCTGATTTATAAAGGCCAGCACTCCAAAGGCTTTCTTTACCACCCTATCTACATGCGATTCCACCTTCAGGGAACTATGCACAGTTATTCCTAGATCCCTCTGTTCCACAGCATTCCTCAATTCCCTACCATTTTACCATGTACGTCCTATTTTGATTTGTCCTGCCAAGATGTAGCACTTCACACTTATCAGCATTAAACTCCATCTGTCATCTTTCAGCCCACTTTTCCAAATGGCCCAAATCTCTCTGTAGACTTTGAAAATCTACTTCATTATCCACAACACCACCTATCTTAGTATCATCTGCATACTTACTTATCCAATTTTCCACCCCATCATCCAGATCATAGATCCAAGAGAGGAACTTGCTAAAAAAAAAACACGGAGGGGATGGGGGACACAAATTATTGGCGGCCATGCGCACACACACTCACCCACACGTGCGCATGCGCACATTCACCCACATCATGCCCCGCCCCCATTAGCTGCTGACTGACGTCTCTCTCGGCCAATCGACGCCCTCGATCAGCAGTCCCACCTCCACTGTCTCGCGGAAAGTGGAGACTTTAAAATCCGGATTACAAAAATTTGAGGGGGATGTCCCCCACCTCTCAAAACATGGAGGGGACGTCCCCTTTGGCCCCCCCTGGGTTTTCCGCCCCTGCTGCAATCACAGACATCCGACATTATGTGCTGATCATGGTTTGCACTTTGTACGACCTCGTCCGATATTATATGCTGACTGGATTTTTACTTTTTACGACCTCGTGATTAAGATACGATTGTAGTCGAGACTTCCTGTTTACTCCACTGCATAAAGAAATGTGTGGGGAGCTGCTTCGGCAGAGAAACTCGTCCAGACGCTTGTGCTCTGTGTGAATTTCTCTCATTAAAACATTCAGTTATATCCCAATTGCAGTGACTGTCATTAGTAGGGAAAATATTTCTAACATAATTGGCGCTACGGAACTAAGGGGATGGCTTACTCCGTCGGCCTAGATTTACCACATTACTTACAAAGGGGCTGTAAGGCCTACCTGTTTGGGTGACACTCTGAATTTGCAAACCTGTTGTTGTGGAACATTCTGAGGCTTCCCCATTTTCCACTGGTGGCAAGGCCACTCTTCCTCCTGTCGTATATGGAGGGGGAGCACTCACCAGCCCATGTGGTGGTGCCGGCGCAGCCGCCGGCAATCGGTAGAATACTTCATTGCCTCCTTTTTGTAGCTATGCCGTGGTGGGTGCCTCCGTCTTTTTATCTTTCTCGTCCTGGCCTTCCTTTTCTCGCCCTGGCCACACCATGCCAGATTCTTGCCTCTTGGTATCCCAGCTTTCTCCTTGTCTGTCCGCTGTTGAGTGGTGTCTCTCGCAATGGCAGGCATTTAGTTTACAACAATCATCAACTAGTAGCTTCCCACTAAACCCGTATCTCTGTTTCCAATATCTAAGTATTTACAATTGCGTTTACTTTGTAAAAACATACACTTTTCATCTCCTTCATAAATTCTTTGAGTTTGCCGAACCCATACTCCCCACCTTCATGTTAGTGATTACGGCTTCTGTGGTCAATGTCGCACTTGACTCACTCGACTCTTGAAGTCCCAGACTTCTGTCCTACTACGGTCCGCGCCGTTTGTGAGAAGTATGAGTCGCATATTCTCCGAATTTTGTCCCAAGCAAGTTTCTGTTTGCCGGGTCCTACACAGTAATATGTCTAGCTGGTTATTGGAAATCATAATGGTTTGTAGTCTATATCAAATTACTTTAAGCCTTGTGGTCCCCAATCCTATCGGAACTATTCAGTTTTGTGGTTTTATCTCGTCGGATGATTGGACTCCCGTCACTCTGTTTCCACCTTACCGCTAAATCATGTAAGGTGAGCCGCTCTTGGTTTTTTTGGAAGAAGGCTAATTGATACTGGTTATCGGGGCCCACGTGGGGCGCCAATTTTTTGCTTAGATATATTCTTCCTACTAACGGACAGTCACCGCAATAGACTTAATGTTTTAATGAGAGAAATTCACACAGTCAGTACAAGCATCTGGACGAGTCTTCTCTGCCGAAGCAGCTCCCACGTATTCCTTTATACAGTGGAGTGTAAACAAGGAAGTCTCTGGACTAACATTGTTCTTATCACGTGGTCGTTTCAAATTATTAAAAACCTATCAAGTCAGCACTTGATATTCGGACGAGGTTTTGTACAAAGTGCAAACCACGACTAGCACATAATGTAGGTTCATCCGCTTCGGCTGTGATTGCTAGCAGTAGCAGTAAGTCATGTCCTTACAAGATTGCAGCTGCTTGTCTAATTAGTTATTTTTCGCAAGGCTCGAGGTCTGTGTTTGCAGCACTAGCAATGAGCAATGTTATAAGCAAGCATCTGCTTGTTAAGATTTTCTTAATAGGGTACAGTCCTGATCGCTTATAATGGAAATGAATTTATTTTTCTATCAGGGGGGATAAGGTTTGAATTTGATGGATTGTTGGAGGTTCCACAAATTGAATTTATGAGGGCAGCATCTGTATCTGTTGGTAGCTAACTTGTGGACAGCAATGTTGTTGGTTCTTAGAGCCATCAATGCTGGAAAAGGCCTTGGGTCCTCATCTTGTCCAGCCTTTCAAGATGCATCTTCCATCTTGCCCCTACCTGTCTGCATTGGGGAACTCGATCCCCGTAAACCTTTACTATTCCATGTACCTGTCCAGTTGTCTTTTAAATGAGAACAGTTTTATACGTGTTTTTAAAGCCAGGGTTTGACTTTTGGGTTATTGTGGGAGTACAGGGCTAGGCTAAGGGGCAACTGAGCAGGCCCCCCCCACCCCCATCGGTCGGTTGCCTTATTATTGAAGATGAAGCAGGATGTGAGGAAGATACTGTCTCATACATGCGCTTCTTGTATGTATTCACGGAGAAAGAACTATAAAGTCACGCCATTGTTTGTTCAGCAATATACGTGAGTGCTTTCAAAGGTGCGGTGAGTTCTATTGGCAGTTATGGACATTGATTTTTGTGTAGTGTTGCTGCTCCCTATGTTCAGGCAGATGCTTTGTTCCCTTGCCCACTTTAAAGCGTCAATCGGAGAGTGTTGGGTTCCAATGGGTGCTGAGACAAAAAAATGGTAAAAAAAATTCCTGTGCTGTGATATTGAACGTACTGTGACTCTAAATTAACAAGGAGAATTGGAAATGTGGTCCAATGTGTCCAGAAATTTTTAATGTGTATACTCTGCTGGTCACAGAGAGATCATACCATCAGCAGGTCCATTGAATGGGCAAATCCTGGTAACCATCACGACAGTGATATTAATACTATCTCTCCCCCCCCCAACCAAACACCTTGTATCTTCCCTCATTCACATTAATATTAACACCCTGATTCTATGTCACTGAACATACAAGCAATTTGCAAATGTGAAACTACCAAGCTGCTACTTTTGGGGTGTGGGTGGAGGGGGGGGGGTGGAAGGAAACCAAGACAGCCTGATACAACCCCATGGTCTTTCAGAGATCATACGCAAATCCAAAACAGCAGACCTGAGGTTGAGATTGAACCCAGCCACTGGAGGTGTGAGGTAGCTGCTTATGATGTGTCATTATGTTTTTTCTTTAGTCATTTGTCTCTTCATTTTTTAAGCCAAGTTATAACATGGAGAATGTTGTTTTAATAGAAGGTTGGCTGAAAATAGTTATGTGGCAATTGACAGGGTTCTACTCTGCAGTCTCAGAAGTAACCTCTTGTCAATAGGCTGTTGATTACATCTTGATTAGTGTTCTAAGAGGAGTAGAGTTGAAAAGCAATGTCATGTGGGATTTGAATAGTTGATTTTGATTGATTCCGTGTTGGATTTTTCTAAATCATAAAAACTGGAGGTAAGCGTGTTTTATCCATCATATATCAAGAGAACAATTAAATTCTTACTTGCAGCAGCATAGTTTTGTAAACACTCATCGGTATCTCAATAGATATTAATAAATTAAACAAAGGATAAAATCATAAATAAAAAGCTCCAAGATAGTGCAAAAATAAACCAAAGTCCAATAGTCCCCAGTGCAAACCCAGGAGTTTGGTGTTTGTACTTGTTCCAAATAGCCTGAGGTCCAATCGGAATGTCAAGCCTGATGACTGCAGCTGGCAAACACCTGCTGGGAAGGTTTTCCCTGTTGTGTAGTGTGCATTAGAACGCAAGCAGTCCCGAGTCGTTCCCTCTACCTCCTTGATCCAAATTCTATGCAGTCCTCACCACTGGGGCAGGTGCTCCCTTGCGCTGCTTACCCCACTGGAGGGAGCACTGGTCAGGGGGTGATTTCACCATGGGTTGTGAGAGATTAGCATATCTGATGGTGGAACAGCAGTGGTCGAGGATATTTGAGCTCTTGGTTGCTGCCGAACAAACGTATTGGTGTAGTTTTGGGATGATTCGTTCAAGGTGGCCTTGTTGACGTCCCTAGCTATGGTAGGAATAGGCTTTGGGTTACGCCGACTGGTGTATGTTGACCACGGGGTTTTGAAGTTTCCTACAGTTGCTCCGGCAGGTGTCTGCTGAGGATGGGACGTTTCCACTGCAGTATGATGATTGAAGTGAGTTCCCTCTGGAGGTAGAAGGGAAGGCACTTCGACCGTTCGGTTTAAGGTTGTGGCGTATCAGGAATAGGACAGGAAACACCGCATTGACCATCGGGGCCGCAGCAATGTCTGTCTCGAAAGTTATCCCTTTCGTCATTGTTGTTTTTATATTGATAAAGGGCTTAAATTATGTTAAAAATATAAGCAAGCTTACAGCATTATTTAGTCTCCAATTAGGCTTTTCTCCAGTAGAGTAATACAGAAAAGACAAGTCAGGTTCCTGTGTATTGAGATAATTGAATGACTTTTAAATTGCATAGTATTTGGCGTGACCGGCCTCGCTACATCTCAGTAAGGGGTATTGGGGGGACAAATGTCGATGTTTATGAGGGAGGATGGTGAACGAGAGAGAAGTGTTAGATTGATACCCGTATAGGTGGCAAGACAAATGGCTGATGCCTTTGATGTGCGAGACACGCAGGGTGCATTCTGTAGTGGTCTTTATTCTCTGTACGAGGGTACACAAAAAGCTTGGAGAAATCAGCGGGTGAGCCCCCCAGCAATCGAAGGGAAGTGAGGAGTATAGGCGACGGTTTCGG
The DNA here is from genome assembly GCA_035221665.1 of Okamejei kenojei. NCBI lineage: Eukaryota > Metazoa > Chordata > Chondrichthyes > Rajiformes > Rajidae > Okamejei > Okamejei kenojei. The sequence continues at coordinate 32,086 of JAVHYY010000784.1, forward strand.
GTCGAGACCCTTCTTCCGATGGTCAGGGATCAGGGAAACTGAGAGATATAGACGGTGATTGGACGAGATCAGGAAACAATGAGTGAACGATATGCCCAAAAAAAGTCTCGGTGATAAAGGGACAAAGCCATTGTAAGCTGTTTGTGGTGTGAAAATGAGATGCTGGTGCGACTGGGGTGGGGGAGGGAGATGGAGATGGAGAAATGCCCCCCCCCCCCCCCACAGGGGGGCACGAGGGGTGAGGGAAGAGTGGCGTTAGGAGGAGCCAGCAAGGGTTATACAGAATTGAGAAAATTCAATATTCAAGCCAAGGATGGCAGGACTCCCCAAGCGGAATATTAGGTGCTGTTCCTCAGACCTTGCGGTGTTGCTCACTTGGCATGGAGGGGGGGGGACTGAGGCCACGGACGAGAAGTCGGATGTGGAATGGGAGGGGGAGTTGAAGTGCTGAGCCCCCTCCGGGAGTCGGGTTGGTTATTGCGGACCGAGCGGAGGTGGTTCGGCGAAGCGATCGCCAAGACTCCGCTTGGTTTCACCGATATAGATCATCTGGCATCTGGAGCAGCGGATGCAGTAGATGAGGTTGAGTGGAGGTGCAGGGTTGTAACCTTGTCGGACTGGAGGAATGCTTGGGTCCCTGAAAGGACGTGGAGGGGGGAGGTGAAGGGACTAGTGTAGCATTTCTTGCGGTTGCAAGGGAAAGTGCTGGGAGGGGTAGAGCTGGGAGGGAACGGGAAGAAGGGGGAGGGGAGGGAACTCTACCCCTTCCCCGGGAACTCGGGACTAGGTGCCGACCGCTCGGCCCTCCTCCCTCTCTTTTGACACCATATTTTTCTTAGTTTCTCTTGTGCTAGAATTCCTCCGACGGCCTTAAAAGTGGAAAAAGAAAGAATAAAGAAAGAAAAAGAAGAAAGAAGAGATTAGAAGTGAGTGAAAGGAAGAAGGAAAGAGAAGAAGAGGAAGAAGAGAGAAGGAAGAGAAGGATAGAAAGAGAAGAGAAGAGAGAGAGAGAAAAGGAAGAAGTCGAAGGAAGAAGGTAGAGAAGGAGAAAAAGAAGAAGGAAGGAAGTGGAACAAGGGTAAGAAAAAGAAAGAAGAAGATGAAAAAAAAAAAAAAAAAAAAACATTGCGCAACACTTTCGCTTCCCTTTTCATGCTTTTGTCAGTAAGGGGTATTGGGACAATGTCCGATGTCTTATGAGGGAGGAGGGTTTGCCATGAGATCAACACCCCTGAGCTCTAGTTGTGGGTGCCTATACACTTTAACATCGTGAAGTTTGCGGTCTCTGGTTTGAGGCCGACATCGGGAATGCTAAGTTCGCAGGAGCTTTCGACCCGCCCGACGGGGGAGTTCCAACCGCCCTGACGTGGGAGCTTCGACCGCCCCAGCGTGGGAGTTCGATCGCTGTACCGGCTGCGGGTGGTTTGACTGCCCCCAATGTGGCGAGATAAATGAGGGAAAGAAGATTAGTACTTTTCATTGCCTTCCATCACAAAGAGGAATGAGGGGAATCCGCTGTTGGTGGATGTTTATTTTAACTTTTATGTAGTTGTTGCTTTTCTGTTGGTTATTGCTATATGGTAATTCGGCTTATCACTGTTACCTTATATTGGTACACGTGTACAAATAAAGACCTTTGAACCTTTGAACACAATGAGTTACCTTGGGGCAGACCCACCCTTCTTCCTTTTCCTCAAGGACTCAATCCCATGGACTGTCATAATTACTCAAAATTTCCTGGTAGTCGAAAACAAACAATTTCACCCAAAGTCGTAATGTGAGAAATCTTTAGCCTCACATAACGACTGATTGGCAGCTGGATGGGGAGGTAGGCTGATGTTTAATAATAAGCATGGATATTGGGAATTGTTACCAGCAAGCCAACTGGAACAGATGTTTGTCTGAATGCAAGTAAAGTGAAGTGACGGAGGGAGGAAGAGAGCTAATCTGCAAATCAGCAAGAAAATTATTGGCAGTTTAATAACAAAAAGTGTGTGTGCTAACAATGTGGAAGTTAATAATGATTTAAAGATACAAAATGGATTCCGCTGAAACTAAGACAGGCTTTCACCATCTTCTATTACATTACAAAGCTAGCAAAAAAGCACTAACCTTTGCTTTCAGTACATTAACAAAGCTGACAGACTGTTGATGGTCCCTTTCCAATAACATAAGCGAGATAACAAGCACCATGTAAACATTGAGAGAGAAGATTATAATGTTCGTTGGTCATAAGTAGAAAAAACCAAAATGCTTGTTCTGCAGAAATATAACCTTTTCAAATAACACCTATATGGCTAACTCTTCCTCTGTCAGAAGAACCTGTCATCTTCTGATGCTGTCAATCTTAAGTATCTGTCAATCTTAAGAAGCAAGAGGCTGTACTAAACTTTATAGATAACGTATTGCTGAATCGTTGAATAGCGGGGTATATATACATGTACTGAAATCAGCGTCCTATTGTGTGGGACTTCTCTGTCTAGTCTGCTATGTTATCAGCATACTGTAAAGAGTTTTTAAACCACACACCGCCTGGCGTAATTAATAAAGATTGTACTGCTTGATCGTGATTTTATTTGCGTTTTTGTCTGTTTAAGAATAATTGAACCACTACAAACGAGAGGTGGCTCGGGGTTCATAACCTTTGATATCACTTGAAGGAGACGCAGGAAAATACATGGGACTGATCTCTGCGTTGTTTCGAAATAATGAGATTAATGTAGAATAGTGAGAGCACAGTCTGGGGGAATTTGGAGTAAAGTAGACTTTTGTAAACCAGGTGTTTCAAAACGTGGGGACCCACAATGTTTTATTCAAGAGCAGAACATTGGCGAAGTGGAATGATGTTCAGAACCTGTAGTGAAATGTCACCTTCACTCACTTCCCCACCCGCCCCACTCCCAAATCCCGAACCATGTAATCTAACAGGAGGAAAGAAAAACAGTTGCCAAAAACAAATTTATCTCTCAACTGCTGTTTAGCTCTTGCTTGGATGATTTCAGCAAATCAACATAAAGGCAAAGGCACCTGATGAGATATTGGGTGTCGCTTTTGTTTGGTTAGGCACTCTTACTTTTTACACACATCCTAGATGATGCAATTGAATGTGATTCTGAAATCTGACAAAAATGAATTTAACTTGTGTGCAATCATGTCTGCAATTTATTTTTCCATTGTTGATGGATTCAAAAAAGTGTATCAATACATTTTTGTGTGCACGGCTTCATGGTGTGAAGGCTTCTTGAAAAGAATATGATTGGGAACCAGGGAGCAAGCTTCAGTGCATTTATTTCTGAAAAGCATTTGACTTAATAAGCCATGACTTAAGCCATGACTTGTCGTTTTTGGAAACTAGGGATTACCAGCATATTATTTTACCCCCCCCCTTCATTTATCCCCTTATATGATTACTATTAGGTTATATTCATTGTTTTACTTATCCCAATTATTAAAAAGGATTTGCACAGTTGGGAGGACGTGTCATTCTCATTTGATTAAATGGAATCAAGTGCTACTTTTAGAGAATCTTTTGTTTTGCATTCAGAGATTCATTCAGAGGACTGTTCACATTGATTTTAGGAGATCGCGAGCTCGAGAGATCGCCAATGCTTAATCTGAATTCCATCTGGATACCAAGTTGTTTGATATTTATGCATATAAAAAGTGAATCCTCCTAAGAATCTTGGTTATTGATACTTTAAAAATCATTTGTATATTCAATTTTGTTTGCAGCTGCCTAAGCAGTTTTAAATTGTCTTTTATTTCAGGGAAAATCTTATCCTTTCAAGGGCCATTTCCACCCATGTGGAATCCATTTGCCTACATGGATTACAACAATCTTTGGAGAACCCTGGATGATATGGGAAAAGAGGTAAAGAGTAATTTTTAGGATTTTTAAATAATGCATTTCATAGAATTATAGATTTGTTCTGAGAATTAATCCTATGTTGAAACTTTTAAGTCGTGGTTGTGGGTTGAGCAGGTGTGATTGGAATTCGACTTCTAAATCCAATGTTTGGTGTAATTATTTGAAGAGAAGTGATGTGTGTTATCTCCATTACATCAGCTGCCTGTAGACAGCTCTATTTCAAGTCAGGTATTTATTGTCATATGCGCAGCGTATGTTGAGTTATATGTAAAAAATGAAAAATCTTACTTGAAGCAGCATTGCAGCCACAGACTCAAAAACTGGCGAGAATATAAGTTACACATAAATAAGCGAGTCTTGGTATTCTGTCTGAGCATGCCCAGGTCATAGGTCATCATCGCCATAAACATAGTTGGTGAGTGCCCTGCCTGAGCAAGCAGCGTGAACCTTCGTTTCATCCGTTATTTTCCAGCTTTGATTCTTCTAGGTGTAAGAAAAGTATGATACTGCTTTCAAACTAAGAATTAGTTGTATTTATTGTTCCTTTGTTAAGAGCCAAGATTATTTTGTTGTTTTTAATGCTTTACATGCTTCGGTGAGTGAGCGAGATTGTGTTGCTGCGTGAGGTCGCGGGGGGGGTCCATGGTTGGGGGCGGGACCCTGGGTCTCTCGGCGCTGCCGGGGTTGGTTTCGGTGCTGTTTGGTGGGGTGCGGGTGTGTGCTATTGAGTTGTGCTGGGCCGTCCCCAAACCCCTCTGGGGCTTGTCCCGTCCCTGTCCGGGGGCCCGGCAGGAAGCGCCGCCGGGGAGGTGTGCCGGTGGCCGCGGATGTGCGCCGGAGCCGGCCGGGGATGTGGTGTTGGGTCTCGTGAGGCTTGCAGCCGGCTGTGTGGGGATAAGCGCTGACTCCCAGCTCAGATCTAGCTCTGGCTCCCGGGGGTGGGGGGGGGCATCTTGGATGTCCGTGGCTCTTCACGGTTACTGGGCCCACCACCCGACACCTGTCTGTCGCGCCTGCTGATTGGTCTGCCATGGCTGTGAGCTGATTATGAACCTGGATACATTCCAGGTAAGCTGGACACCGTGCTTGGTGACTTCCTGCCCTGCTTGCTTTTCCTAGCTCTGTCCCTGAGCTATTGCTTCCCGTTCCTACCTTTTTTTTTTTTGGTGCCAATTCAAAACCATTTGGCTTGGTTGCTGTTCCACTTGTTTCCAAATATACTTCTATTTTTTAAACTTTTTTTGTTTTCGATTTCTTTCGCTGGCTTGTTCTTTTATTCTTCGTTCTTTTATCTTGTCGCTAATTGTTTGGTAGTCGGATTTATTTGAAACAGTTGTTGAATCAAGGGCCTCGTGAACCCGGGGAGGAAAGAAAGAAATCATACAAGTTCTCTTACTGATGGACGCCACCTCTCCAGTCTCCCCTCTGTGCTTCATACTTACTTGCCCCCTCCACACAAGACACCAACAACATACCTGCCCAACCATTCCGATTTGGTCGGAATTCTTCCCTTTTTTTTCATCCCATTCCGGAATTCCGATTTTTTTCCTCAATATTCCGAAAAAAATTGGAATTCGGAAAAATTGGGAGGGAAGCGTGCTGCGACCCATGGCTGCGGCGAGGGAGCGGGAAGGACAGCGAGAGCGTTCGAGAGGGAGAGAGGGTGGATGAGGTGTGTGAGCGCACCGCGCCTGCGCCGCTCGTTGCATTATGGGGGTGCCACGCACTGGTTGTGTGTTACGTCAGCACGCTCAGCCGCATCCCATGAACCCGCCCGCCCCACGGGTTGGCGCTTTCGGCGTTCACTTGCCCCCCCCCCCCCCGCAATGACGGCACTTTCCCTCCCTTACTGACGTCCACGTACCCGCCGCTTACTGAGTCACGTACCCCGACCCTTACTGACGTCACGTACACCGCCCCTTACTGAGCGTCACGTACCCCGACACCTTACGTGGCGACGTCACGATACCCCCGGCCCCCTTACTGAAGTCAACGTTTTGCCCGCCCGCTTCCCGCCCCTCTGCACCTTACTGACGTCACGTTTGACACGCCCCTCTTACTGACGTCACGTACCCGTCCCCCTTTTCTGACTGTCACGTACCCCGCCCCCTTACTGACGTCACGTGCCCCGCCCTCCTCCCCCCCCAAAACTTTTGGGGGGACGTCTGACTCCATAGGATTCCGATTTTTCTATTCCTCCTCACTAAGTTTGGAAGGTATTGCACCAATTACTTTTATCCTATTATATCCAATACCTAACACTCCTAACCTTTAACTTGGAGGGCAAGTAAAAGTAATACCTTTTCTATCCCATTACATACCAGCCACGCTCCCTCCACTTTTTCGTCCCATATTCACCTGTATGGTTATATGCTCTCATCCTACGATTCGTGCGGCTACTTGTGTTTTTTTAATTTAGAGCTTTAGTCTTTCATTACAGTTTGACTTGGACAGTTGTTGTTCAGTATGGATACATTATTAACTTTTCCTATTATGTGACTTGCACTGCACCTCCATTCCTCAGATTAAATATATTTTTTATCCATAAATTATGATAAAGAAAAGAATTTATTACACCAGTTTCTTCAGCCATGTGATGTCTGTTCACAATTTGTCTTTATGGCGCGATATGACCTCTTTGACAAAATCCAATTGATTCCTTGCGTTTTTTCTGAAAATACCGAAACTCGCTTATTAAAGCAAGACAGGCGAAAAATAAGAAATAGACTATGCAAAAAGAAGGAATGCGTGTAAAAACAATTTGGTAGTGCAGAGGGTGATCCGTAGTTTTCATTACTGAGGTGGGATTAGGGATGTGAAAATGTCTGTTCAGACGTGATAGTCTATAGGAAAGCTATTTAATTCGCGCTATTATGTAGGTCAAAAAAAAGGGAGCTTTGATCATTTATGGAATATTTGGGGGGCTTTTCAGGTAGACAACAATTAATGTCCCTGATTATTTCCTTGAGAAGGTGAAATTAGCATATTATTTGACCACTATTGTCTTTCTAGGTGATATTAAGTAGGTTGTTGATTAAGTAGGGGATGTTTGATTTTGATGATGAAGGAAGATGAAAGAACTGTTCCGTTTCCAGGTCACGGTGTTTGTTTTGAGGCTTTGTAGGAGGGGTTTTTATACTTCATGACTTTAGAGAGGCTTATGGATGTTGAAGACAGATATTAATACTACCGGTGGGGGGGGGGGGGGGGGGGCGGTGGGGGGGGGGTGGAGTGAAAGGAGTGAATAGGGAAGAGGGACCATTTCCAGTCGCTCTGCGGGCTAGCCCTGGTGTCATAAAGGAAAGACGGTAAATTGTCATGTTGAAGCATTTTCCTGTTGTACTTTGGATGTAGAATTTTTCTTAATAACATCTGATTGCAAATTAATTAAATAGGAACATACAATTGGTTTAAACTGACCATAATTTACAGGAGTTTGTGCACATGAAAAGGGAAAAGTACCAGAGTTTTGGATGTACAGTAGATCAACGTGGTAAGAGCTCTGAATTGATTGTTGTAAACAAGGTTTGAAGAGGTTACGAATAAAGAATGAACAATTCAGAAGTGATATACTGTGTGTAGATGAGATATGAGATGGCACAGGTTTTAAAGGTTGGTGGGGGACGAAGAGTTGAGGAGATGGAGGAAATGATCTTTTATATATGAAAGTATGGGAAGGGAACAGGAGCATTTCTAAAGAAATAGATGAAAAAAGTATGGAAGAAAATGCCATCTGGACGGTGCTAACGCAGACAAGTGAAGAAAGACAGGCATAACCAGAAATCTATGCTTTATTTTCAGTCGAGAAGGATTTCAATCAGTCACCCATATTATTCAAATGATAAATTCGCGCGCTATTATGAAATATTTAGTACTTTTCCAATCATCTTGTGTCAAGGTGCAAGTTGCAAGGTTTGGTGCATGTTATATTATAGTTAGAGAGGAGTAATAATGTTGCTGTAGTCAAGTGCAATACATCTGCTTGTCTTCAGATACCTGTTGCCGAGCGCCATGGAAAGCACCCCATGCTGTAGGAAGAATGGACAAAATAACAATGCAACAGTTGATTAATAAGCTTTGCTGGACCAAGTTAGTTACTTTTTAAAATTACTACCCTCATCTGCTTGATCGCAAGTTAGATTTGACGAAATTAATGCCAAAGAGAACCACAGTGTCCCACTTTTTACCCCTGCTGCACGATAAAACTCGGAACCACAGGGCCCAATCCCATCATCGTGTTAAACCAAAAAAAACCAGCTCACAACCACAGTATCTTCTTTCCCTTCTCACAGAGCTTCTAGAGCTTTCCTGGTCTTCTAATGTGTAGACTTTGTGTTTAAAAATTGTCTGATCAATGACCAGATTTTAAAAATGGCTGAAAACTTAACTCTTTTTTTTATCTTCTTTTAAAAGTTTCAATTAAATAAAAAAAACTGATTCCTGACAATATTGTAAAAAACCACAATTGGGTCTTGTTTAAAAAAAAAAAAAAACAAAAAAAAAAAAAAAAACCCACGTTGAGGGCATTATGCAGGTGATGGGAACACTAGAGGGAGCGTGCACATTTATTGTGGGCCAAAGTGCCATCTTCGTCATGTGTAGTAGTGCAATGCAAGCAGAAAGGGTGGGAGGTGGTGGGAGGGTGGGGAGGTTGGGTTGGATGCAGAAAGGTTCCTTTCAAAGAAGTTTCCTATTCAGGAGAGATACATTGAGATGGATACATTACTTTTGTTTTCCCTTTTCCTCCCCCCCTTCCCTTTTCCTATTTTCTTCCCTTGTTTTTTTCTCCCGCCTCCTCCCTTCCCTTTCCCCCCCCCTTCAGCATCTCATTATCATTCATTTCATAGCAAATGCAAAACCAACAAGGTGCTGGCCAAGATTTAAACCTGCAGGGCCTATTCATGATAGTGGAGAGAACTTGCAACAGATCAAAGAGGGGATATAAAACACTATTTGTTTCAGCAGTGAGTTTACACAGGGCTCAAACATCACTGTTAAGTGAACATTAGAATTAGAATTCTGATTTGTTTCACGAAGTAGATCAAGCTATACCTAGATCTTCTCACGCAAAATTAATCCTAACAGAGAGCTTCACCCACTAAACCCTGAGCGTTCATCGATCCGAATAGAATAAAATGCTCAGATGGTCTCTCGCTGAAGAGCTTAAAACTAGCAGTTTTTGCAATCAAGCTTTCAACCCTATAATCCCTTTAACAACTCATTAGTTAATCTTTAGGAATTGCTAACGCCAAACTGTGTCAATCAGAATCTCATTCTGTGATTAAGCCCTACTTCACCAATTTGAATATTATGTGGTGGTACCTTTGAATCATTGATCTGTTTTACTTTTCATAGAGTCACACAGCACAGAAACGGGCCCTTCAGGCTAGCTCGTCCATGCCAGCAGATGCCCATCAATCTAGTCCCATTTTGCCCTGCATTTGGAACCATAACCCCACTATCAAACTTTCCATATCCACTGCTACAGTCCACGGGTGGTTTTTAAAACTGAATAAGGGGGATGGGTTGGCAAATGGGATAGTCCGAAATCCCATTTTTGTTTTAATCTTACTATAAAGTTGCTCTAGAAATAGTGGCTCTAGAAATAGTGGGGATGCATTGGTGATCATTTTCCAATGTTCAATAGATTCAGGATTCAGTTCCTGTGGATTGGACGATAGCTAATGTTATCCCACTTTCAAGAAAGGAGCGAGCCGAGAGAGAGAAGAGACGGGGAATAATTACAGATCATTAGACTGACTTCGTGGTGGGAAAAGATGCTTGGAGTCAATTATTAAAGAGGTAATAATGGGGCATTTGGATAGCACTAAAAAAGGATTAGTCCAAGTCAACATGGATTTATGAAAATGAAGGGAAATCATGCTGACTAATCTTCTGGCTAGAACAATCGCTTTATTGAGGATGTGAACAAGTAAAATGGATGAAGGGGGGAGTGCCGGGGGTGCAGTGGATGTAGTGCATCTAGACTTTCAGAAAGCCTTTGACAAGGTCCCCGCACGGGAGACTGGTGACTAAAATTAAAAATAGACACATGGTATTGAGGGTTGACATGGTTTAGAAAATTGTTGGCAGACCAGAAGCAAAGGTAGGATGGTGAAAAACGGGGAAGGTCCTTTTCAGAATGGCGCAAGGCTCGGTGTTGGGGCCAACAACTGTTTAACCATATATATTAATGATTTGGAAGTGGGAATTAGGAGCAACATTAGCAAGTTTGGCAGATGACACAAAGCTGGTGCAGTGTGAACTGTGAAGAGGATATTAGGTTGCAGGGTGACCTGGACAGTCGAGTGAGTGGGCAGATGCGTGCTGATCAGGTAATAGTAAGATTAAACAAAAAACTTACCAGTTTGAAGTTTGGTCCTGATTTTATGAGGAGTTTCGATGAGCGATTACGTGAAGAAGGCCGTCAGCTCGTCATGCGCGTCAATCTTCAAAGCAGCGAGTGGAATCACAGATAAAGAAGTTGACCTAAAGATAGTAAGAATTTGGAGAACTAGAACTACCAGGGCACGTAATCGCTCATTGTAACGCCTCATAAAAATCAAGATCAAACTTCAAACTGGTAAGTTTCTCGTTCAATCTTACTATTTTACATCGAGTCACGTGAGTTACCACATGAAGATTTCAAAGCTCTGTGATTTCATGGGCGGTTCAAATCCAGGTGTCACACACTGAATGGATTGATTATGGGTGAGTGAGAAAATATTAATGCATTCAGACATAACTTAGTTAGGTAACAATACTGATACTTTATAATGTAAAAAACAAAAATATAGTGACCCCCGCTCAACCGGGGGAAACTATAAACAGAGTTCAAAATGGTAGTCGTGCAAACATCCCCGGTCCGGCAATGGTTTATTATAAAACCGGCGGAACATAATTTCATTAGCCCACCTGTCGCCGCAGGATGCTGTCGAGGGCATGTCCAAGCCCTTGCTGCTGACTTGATGGCAGCCCTGGTGGAGTGAGATTTGTAAATGTCCAGTATCCACTCCTGCAATTGCCAGTACCGCCCACTCTTTTAGGCCATCTGGAAATGGTTTGGTAGTTGACACCTCTATGGTGTGGGTTTTTTGTGGCTGATAGGTCAGCTAACTCTGAGCCGCTGAGCTTCTTGGTGACTGTGATATTCTGGTGCAAGCGAGGCGACTACACAGTTTGTAGATCTTCGGGGTATGCCAGAACTCAAGCCTGGCCCTGGTACCCCCCCCGACCTGCTCTGTTTTAACTAAATCATAAATGACAAAGTTATGGTGTTGGCAGTGGTGTTCATGTTGTCGATTGCAGTTTGTGCAGTGTCTGGACTTGTGGCCGTTATGAGCGGCCATTAGCATGACCACCTTGAGGGTGAGCTTGTTGTCAGGATAGTGTGGTGGCTGTGGCCCACAGACTGGAGTAGCGTTAGCACCACACTAACATCCCATGTGTCGGTATACTGTGGCCTGGGGGTGTAGTGTTGTATATACCCTTCATGAACCTGGTAATAAAAGGATGCTTTCCCACCGGAGGGCCCCTGTTCCCCCAGCACTAAATATGATGACAGTGCACTCCTGGCACTGTTGATGGCACTGTAGCCTAATTCTGTGTTATCATTGAATTTCCGTGATCTGGTGTCCGCCACCATATTATATCTACCAGGCAGGTAGATAGCCATGACCCAAATTTTCCTTGCAATACACCAATGCCAAAGGAGGTTTGCCAATTTAATCACATGATTCAGATTTTATTCCATCCATGATTGACATATGCCTCTGCCGTGGTGCTGTCAATCTGTAGGTGAACATGCACATGATGCATTACTGCTGCAATAAGCATTTAAGCCATAGAGTGCTCACAACAACTCTAAGTATTGATGCCATATTGCTGTAGTATTAAGGATTCCTGCACATTCCATCTGCCCCCGCAGCTGGAGCTGGTGTCTGTTTCCCCCCAGCCCAGGCCACTCGCATCGGTTTATATTATTACCGATGGTGTGTCAATTGAATTTTCTTGTAGCAGTGATGTATATTGGTACCCCAGTTAATTCGCAATGGCGTCTGGTGGTAAGTCCATGTGTTTCCCGAATTGGCCTGCCCGAATTTGTGGGCACGTTTCTTTGCACATTGTAAATTTTGGTAGTGCAAAGGTCTGAAGCGTACAGCTGGAAAGGCTGCCACAAGCTTGCCAATTATACTTGCTACTTGTCTGATTGATGGCTGCTGGTTTGCAATTAGCTTATTGCAGGCTTCCATCAAATCTGATTGCTTGCCACCTGGCAGAGTAACTGACATTTGAATTGAGTTGATTGTAAACCCTAGGTAATCCATTACCCTAATTGGAGTCAATTTTGACTTAACTGGATGGATTAAGAATCCCAACCTCTCAAACATGAGTTTGGTAGCTGAAACAGATGCTATTGCTGATTCCTTTGTGTCCCCAATTATTAGAATGTCATCCAAATATGCCACCACGACATGGTTCTGTTCTCGTAGCAGTCCCAGAACCGGTATTAGTAATTAAAAAGTCTGGGAGCTGACGTCAGCCCATTTGGCAATGCCTTGAATTGCCACATCTGCCCCATTCAGTTAAATTTCAAATATCTCCTGTGCTCCCTATGTATAGGTACCAAGTTGTATGCATCTTTTAGATCTATGCAAGCCATATAACATCCTTTGGAAACCAGCTGGATAGCTGTACCAAAAGTTGTCCATTTTTTAAATGTTTATACTGCACATGGGTATCGAGTTCGTCAAGTCTAGGATAATGCGACTTCCTCCAACCTTCTTTTGCTTGGGGAATATGTTCGATACAAATTGGTGTGATTCCTTGCGGACCTCCGAATCACCCCTTTTGCGTGTAAAGCCTGAATTTCAGCTTGTATCTCAAATCTTTCCTGTTGTGGAAACACATATGTGCGATTTGGTAAATTTTGTGTGGGTGGTGACGAATCCAGAAGGAACTCAATTTTAAACCCTTGTACACTGTGCAGTATGAACGGGTCTGCTGTGATCCAATTCCATTCATTCAGAAAATGTTGTAGCCTCCCCCCAACTTGTAAGTTAGAGGTGTGTAAATTGTCCCACAAGGAACTAGAATCTCCTACCTTGGGCATTACTGCCTATGTGGTCCTTGATTTGATTTTATTACTTGTCATTCGAACCTCAGAGAGGCTCGAACGAAACTCCGTTTCTACAAGCCATACAAACAAACAAACAGAACAATTCATAAAAAAACACGCAAACAATTAAATTCACACAAACATCCATCACAGTGGATCCCTCCTCACTGTGATGGAGGCAAAGTTCTTTTCTCTCCCCCGCACCATCTCTCTCCCGATGTCGAAGCCCCAGGCGGGCGGTGTTAAGTCCCATGTCCATTGAGGCCGCGCCGGGTGATGTACGGCCCCGCTCCAAGCCCAAAGTCACAAAGTTGGAGCACCCGGCGGGCGCTGGAATGTCCCGCAGCCATTAAAGCCGCGCCGGGCGATGCTCGGCCCCGCTCCAGGTCGTTCCAACCCCGTGACACGTCCTGGCCTCCGTCCTCCCGCCTTGGGACAGCTGGAGTCTGCCTCCTGTCCCTGAGCCCCTAGGCTGGTTGCGCCTGGTGTGGATGGCAGCATAGAGGTGGTCCCGTAGTGATGAGCCCCTGGGTATAGTTGGGGCTCGGCTCATGAGGCGTATTGTCTTGGCCTCGTCATCCAGCTCTCGGACCTGCTTCGGCAGGTCTGCCCCAAAGAGGTAGTTGGCCGGCTGTACATTGCTGGCCTTGCATAGCTCTGCAAATTTCGGGTTCAGTGCCGGCCATATTGCGCTCTTGCGCAGACAGTTAATCTTGAACAGGGCATTACAGAGGAGCCCCGTAGCGTCCTGCTGTGTCTCTGTCAGTGCCCCGCCATCTATGGACCTGGCAAAAACGGTTACCCCTGAGGCCAGCAGTTTTAACATTTTTTTTGGAGTTTTTACCTCCTGGGCTCTTACCCCTGCTCCAATTATGGCCACAGATGGCATGATTGACGGCTGGCACACATGAGGGAGGCACAGTTGGCAGGTGTACTGTAGCGGCCGGTGGTCTCCTCCATAACCTGGTCCTTGAGCTGGTGCGAGGCCAGGTAATTAATGGTGGTGGCCAGGTCTTCATCCAAAGGGCTCTCCGGTTGGGGTAAGGTATGGTGAATTTTGACGCCAAATAAAGGCACTGCGGCCTCGCTCCCTAGAGTATTCCCTGATGTGCCTTCCTGCTCTGAGTCAGGATACTGCTGACTCCGTGTACTCCCCTGTCCAGAGAGGGAGACACATCACAGCCCTGTGTAAGGTGCTGCTAGCGCGGGTCCCAGTGGAGACCCGGGCTGATACTGACTCCCTCCTCTGGAGCAGATCAGACTGGAGGACCTCTCCAACAGGTGCTCCATCTGGGAAAGGCGCCCGCAGACGCTTCCCAGTGTGGGAGGTGATTCCTCCGCCCGGACTCATCTGAGTCTAACGGGTCTGGCAGACTTGTGGGTGGCTTTGCGCCCCGGCAGTGCTCTCCTGTAGCACCAAGTTCTGCTGCGCGCTGGTCCCAACGCCTGGAAGGTGACTCGGACAGCCGTCCGCATACCCGCAGCACCGCGGTCTTCCGTAGCCGGCTTCGCAGACATCTCTGCACCTTTCGACATGGTTGGTTCATTCTGTTGGTAAAAAGCTAACAAACCGAACCTGCCAAACAACGCCCGTAAGTAACATTTTAAAAAACACATTACCTCGGTTTGTAAAACTTACCGCTGGAGAGATGCAACGCACCTGCCAGTCAGTCGTTGGCGCATGCTTAGATGTAATGACGCGCATGACGACTGACGGCCTTCTTCACGTAGTCACGCACGTGACTCCGAAGTAAAATCTAGAGAAATGTGAGGTTATCCACTTTGGCGGCAAAAACAAGTGGGCAGAATATTATCTCAATGGGGGTTAGGTTAGTAAGGGGGAGGTACAGCAAGACCTGGGCGTCCTTGTACAGTCACTGAAAGTTGGCTTACAGGTACAGCAGGCATGAAGAAAGCTAATGGAATTTGGCCTTCATAACAAGAGGATTTCAGTATAGGAGTAAAAGGGGTTCTTCTGCAGTTGTATAAGGGCTCTGGTCAGAACGACATCTGGCGTATTGTGTACAGTTTTGGTCTCCTAATTTGAGGAAGGACATCCTTATGATTGAGGCAGTGCAGCGTAGGTTCACGATATTGATCCCTGGGATGGAATCTTATAGAAACATATAAAAATTATAAATGGAACTGGACAAGCTAGATGCAGGAAAAATGTTCCCAATGTTGGGTGAGTCCAGAACCAGGGCCACAGTCCTTAGAATAAAGGTGGGTTCTAGGTAATTTAAGACTGAGGTGAGTAAAAACCGTTTTCCCACCCAAAGAGTTGTGAATTTATGGAAATTCCCGCATAGAGGGTCAGTGATGGCCAAGTCACTGGATGGATTTAAGAGAGAGTTAGATAGAGCTTTAGGGGCTAGTGGAGTCAAGGGATATGGGAAGAAGGTAGGCACGGTTATTGATAGGGGACGATCAGCTATGATCACAATGAATGGTGGTGCTGGCTCGAAGGGCCAAATGGCCTCCTCCTGCACTATTTTTATGTTTCTATGTTTTCTATCCATGTGTCCTGTCCAAGTGTCTTTTAAATGTTATGTACATGCCCTTCGGCAACCTGAAGGCCCAGGAACGAAGACGATTACAAAAAGTGGAGGACAACTGCCTAGTTTATAACGGATATTGACCTCCCCACCATCAAAGGGATAGGATTGGCTGCCTCAAATAGGCAGCCCGCATCATCAAGGATCCGCACCGCTCTAGCCATGCTCTTCATTTTGCTTTGCCATCGTGGAAGAAGGTTCAAGGGTTCAAAGGTCTTTTATTGTCACATGTACCAATTAAGGTACAGTGACATGCAAATTACCATACAGCTGTACAAAACAAAAAAGCACAAGACACACAACTACATAACAGTTAACATAAATCCACCACAGCAGATTTTCCCACATTCCTCACTGTGATGGAAGGCAAAATAAGTCCAAGCTTCTTCCTCTTTATTCTCCCGCGGTCGGGGGGCAGTCCGAACCCACGCGTCGGGGCATTTGAAGCTCCCGCAGCCGGCGGTCGAAGCTCCCACCTCGGGATGATCGAAGCTCCCTCGTCGGCGGTCAAAGCTCCTACGGCTTAGAGTTCCCGAAGTCAGTCTCTGTGATGTTAAAGTCCGCAAGCAACCACGGTTGGAGCTCCGAGGTCGATCCCTGGCAAAGGGATCGTGGGCTCCGTGAATGTTATTTCCGCAGGCGACGGTGTTGGAGCTCTCAAAATCGATGTCCAGCAAAGGCCGGCAACTCCGATGTTAGGCTGCAGTGCGGACGGAGATACGATACTGAAAAAAAATTGCATCTCCGTCGAGGTAAGAGATTAGAAAAATTTTCCCCAACCCCCCTCCCCCCCCAGCCCCACATAAAACAAGCTAAAGAACACTAAAAACATAACATTTAAACATACTATTAAAATGCAAGAAGGGGACAGACATAAACTATTGGCGAGGCAGCCATTGCTGGGACCACCCAGTGGATATAAGCAGGTATAGGGAGTCTGAAAACTGTGAACTCCAGGCTCGGAACAGCTTCTTGCCTACAACCATCAGCTAAAGAACATGAGGAACTGTACCTTGAAGAAAGCTAACAAAGTTTTTGTTGGAGTTTACGATTAATTTTCTTCACATTTCCCTTTAAATTTTAATATTCAGGGTTGCCAAGCATTTTGCTACGCTCTTTGTGAATGTAAATGTCACCTCTGACCCACATGAAGTCTCAGCTCTTTGGTTCCTGTGTCGTATATCAAAAACAGTGTGGGACAACGCGCAATATTTCAATACTAATGGAGGGCAGGTGAGCAAACATTGTAAATGCTGCGATCTCTATTTTGGTATTGTTCTTGTATGTTTAGTGAAACTTATCTGAATAAAAAATTAATACTTTGTATGCATTTAGCTGCGTAGTTTACAAAAAGGTGGTTGATTAGTGACTTCATTCTGTTAACTGGAGCATTAATTGAGGATTGCATTCAACATTTTATTGTTGGAGTAAAAGATTCAGAGCGAATAGTAGCTAGAAAATTCTCCTGCAATGTATTCCCAATAAACCTTAAAAATACTCTCTTAAATGTATGTACATGCTGTTAACAGACCAGCAACCAATTTTCAAAAAGTAATTGCTTTTCACAAAAAAAACTTTATTTAGATGGTTGTTATTTCAATTGACTCTATTTAATGTTTATATATCTCTGAGTATCCCGTTTTCCAGGATTAAGAATTATTCTGGCAGTGCCATCTCATTTTCCCATTGTTCCAAATTGAAATCCATCCATTGTCTGATATCATTGATTAAGTTCTATTTTTAATACAAGACTTATACAGACCCTCTCAGAAATTGACAATCCATGATCCATGACTGGCAACTAATAACGCTAGATTTTGGGGCTCAGATACATCACCACTGAGGCATATTGCTGCTCATGCACTGCTACCAACTGTGTGGAAATGACCGGGGTAGTGAGGCTTCCAGCTCAGAATTGGATTCCACAGGGTCTGTGCAAGTTTGGTGAGCAGCCAAGGAGATGTGTAAAAAACGCAGTCCAAGCCCATTATCTCTAATATGGCCATTGGCTATTGCAAGATTTTGTTTAAATGACCATGCTTTGCCCATGGTTTAATGACAACTATGTGCGGAATAGTGGTGTAGCGATATAGTTGCAGTCTTACAGCGCCAGAGGACTGGGTGCAATCCTGACTACGGGTGCTGTCTGTACGTGTTTGCACATTCTTCGTGTGACTGTGCGTGGGGTTTCACCAGGTGCTTCTGTTTCCGCCCACATTCTGAAGATGCATGGGTTTATGGTTAATTTGCTTCTGTAAATTGTCCCTAGAGTATAGAATAAGTGTAAGGTGTGATTGTTGTAACCGGACTAAACTAAACGATAACGTTTCCGATGTAATAATTATATTAATACCTGAGAGTGCCTTAATCTAGCTGTAAAGTAGTATTTAAGGCTGCCCGGAGTTTATAAAAAATATTCAATGCGACTTGTTTTTATTTTTTACAGGTAATTTCTTATGCCTTAGAAGTCTTCACCAATATAAGATGAGCTAATTGTAACAAACTGATTTTATAGTTCACAATAATCCATTGGTTCATATTTTGCATTTTTTTAGAGAGAGAAAATTTTCTTGTGGATCTGGCCAGATCTGTGAACAATTAAATTAGTCGCCTTGGAGGACCGCGTGAAGCTGCAAAAGCCTGGATGCGGATTGATCCAAACACAAGATTCCAGTGGTTGTGGAGACTCTTGATCATGAACTGTTTGAGGTAAGGAAAATGATTCTGTCAATTGATGTTATCGTGTGTCGGACTTGTGACGTCAAGTATAAGGAATCATGAATAGGGGCCCAGAAATTACTGGGTCATTATCTATCAGCATAAATACAGTGGAGCCATACGTGCTTTTGCCCGGACTGAGAATACTGCCCAAAACTCTTGCATGTGGCTGCACTTGCAGTAGCAAGGTAATACATTGGTGTTTGCAGGAATACATTAATTACGTATTCATGTTGTTTCTAGAAGAACTTTTTCTAATTTACTTTTGCAAATTTGATGTGTGAAATAGACAATACTGACGCTTGCAGCAGTCTCCCCATCTTACCAACCACGGTGTGGGAAACAATCCTTGAGTAAACTTAAAAATATGATGGGCAATCAATAATTACTAGCATTGTGCCTGAATTTCAGTGTCCCCTTTGCAGTTTACGCAATTTTTATTGGATTATTCTTTACAGGAGTGCTCAATATGCCTGTTATCAAAAAGACTTTCATTGACATGCTTTTCTTCCCTATATTCATGGACTGCAAAATTTGCAATGGATGGGATATTCATGGATGTTTTCCTGCATAATTTGTACATTATTGAATTGAAGCTAATTTGTTGGTACAATCATGAGGTGAATAAATGCAGGCAGCATGGTTGATATATGTTTACCCTATGAAGAAACCCTGTAAAACCATCCTACTTTTGTCTTCCCTGTGATTTCAAAATCAATAAACTGCTTGGTTATGCCAAAGCATACATATCCATGTAATTAGTACATATGTTCTTCGCATATCCTGTACTTCAAATGGATATTTATTTGTCACATATGAAACATATTTCATTATATAATGAATTCATTCCATAGCATATAATACCGGCGCCACATTACAGTGAACTATTATAGAATCCTTTTGAGATGGCCACCATTAAGAAATGAAAGAAGTGTTTGCTGCCATGGACTGTTTAGTTTGAGGCTTTGGTTGTGGGCGATTTATGGTTCAGTTTTACAGAGCCTCTTTTCTTTCTGCCTTTTTGGGTGACGTGCACTTACACCAGGAGGCGAGAACGATCACCACAGTAAACACTAGGGGACTTTGACTTCCTTTCGTAACCACAGTACTCATGTAGCTAGTTCAGGCAAAACCTTGTCAATGGTGATTTACTTCCGGAATATCTGATGGTGGGGAATTTGACGATAGCAAAGCTGTCAAATTTAAGAAATGGTTAATTTATCTGAAAAAGATCATTGTCTGGCGATAACAATCTGTGCCATTTATTGAACCTGTTTTAGGTCTTGCAAAATGCAAATGGTAAAGAATTGTTTATAATTTTGAGAAATTGTGAATGAAAATTGAAGATTGGACATGCTGATCTTCCTCTTTTCTGTTGTTTATGAATGGAGAAAAAAGCATTGAGGAAGCAGAAGATGATTGGGCCAAAGGTGATGGTTTTTTGAAACGTGATGGAGCAAATGTTTTGGAGCTGGAAGTACTGGCCATTAATGTGCTCAGATATTCTCCTTTATGACTCCGGTCTTTTGTGATTTGAATTGAATTCATTTTTTTACTATGACTTCTTGATACCAACTTAAGTCATTGGATACCTTGACATCGACAGCAGTTAATGTCATCATGCAGCTCTTTCCCATTATTGGCCACGTTTGTGATGAGCTCCGAAGCCAGTACTCCTGGTGGAACATTAAACCAAGGATTTGTAAGCAAGGTTTGTAAATGCCACTTGATGATACTGTTGCTGATGCATTGTTTGGGTGTTGGGTGCAGGATAGTAATGGGTGGAAATGGATTTGACTTGCTTTGCAGATATACAATGTGATTATGTCATTTTTGCTTATTAGCTAAAAAGATATCAATAATAGTGTGTGTCTGGAAATAGCACTTCTGAAAGTATAGCTTGGCCTGGTGTGTTGTCTGCATTCAGGAGACAGTCATGAGATATATAGCATGTTATATCTATACTCATTGAACCAGAGTTAATTCCCTGGCTTGTTTATGATTTGGAAGAGAGAGAGAGATGTCAAAATGGTCTGTAGACTGATTGTGCTGGAAATTCAATGTTGCTGCTATGTATGGTTCACAGCCCCTCCGTATTTATCTGCTGGATATGTTCTGAGTCTGGACCATTTAGCATTAATACTATTATCAAAAAAATGTAGGATGCACTCACATAAAGATGTGAGTTCACCATCCCAAGCACTGCATGAAGAACAGATGATGAGGTCATTTCGAAGTGGAGTAGACAACATGTTTAAGAGAAGAACTGCAGTGCTGGAAAAATCGAAGGTAGACAAAAATGCTGGAGAAACTCAGCGGGTGAGGCAGCATCTATGGAGAGAAGGAATAGGCGACGTTTCGTGTCGAGACCCTTCTTCAGACTGCTAATTTCCCCCATGTTGGTGCTTCAGCATCTAACCAGCCTTAATAATGTCAATCTGAATTTGTCAAATAATTCTGTAACAATGCCATCACACTAATATTGGTGATGGATTGTGAGGATTCCCATCAAGAGTATAGTCAGTGCCTTGGAACTTTGAAGAGTTGGTCAACATTGAGGAATATGGAGTAGATTTAGTTGATCATGTTTCATTTTAAATTATGAAACATAAGATCCAGTGTAACTTTTCGCAACCAATAAAGGTTGTTAAAGACACTTCTTCACTTTATACTTTAACAGCACCATCGCCTTGGACCTGTCAATTGGACAGGACACACCCAGTGATATTGATTGGGGATCTGGTTATTTTTGAATGAAAGGAATGGTTCTGTGAGGGCCATTATGTCAAGCTTATATCGTTTTATATAAGACAATTTTGTTCAAGTCTCCAGACTGTTATGAGGAGGCTTGAAGAATCAATTGGGGTGGAAGGTTGCAACCTTCACGTGGTCTGTCCGGTTTCGACGAATGCAATCAACCCGGCGTGCGCAATCAAATAAGATCAAATAGAACACGAGTTTTCCTACACCTTTAGTTGCTGTGCACGCCATACGCAAGAAGAAGAAGAATCAATTGAGCTGATATTGTCTTATTGTATCTAGACCCTGCGATAATGCTGGATGGCACACTTGGTTATCTTGCACAGGATCTTTCTGGTAAAGGAGCTGCTCCACCAAACTCCAAAGCAATTAGTATTTGGTAGTCTATTGCTTCAGTCTTCTTGTCATCCTTCGCTCGTCTGTCTTCTCTATGCTAACAGGATACAGAAATAAAGGTGGGTGTCAAAATCCTCTTGCAGTTTCTACTAGAAGGAAACTTGGGGCAAAGAAGACAAAATAATGATTACAATATTGTTTTTCAAGCTTTTCAGCTATCTTTAGACAGATGCTGCCTACCCATGTGTGTTGCATTTCTCGCTGCAACCTACGTTCGTGCAATGCTGAACAGAAAAGCTAAGTACATAAGGCCATTGATACCAATTTTAAGCTATGTTAATTATGTAATTGGATTCATGGTGGGTTAATGTGAAAGTGTGGAGAAGCATCTAGAAGTTTGGGTGGATTGAGGTGGTAGAGAATTGAAGGAAATTTTCTGGCCCATGGAAATCTTCAATCTCCAATCTTCTTGCCCTGATTTTTGTACTATAATTCTTTGCAATGCAGCTCAAGTTTACAGCACTTGTTTTCTTGGGGGAAGGAAATGTACTCTTTGGAATCTAAGTATATGCCTTTAGATGCGATTAAATTGTGCTGATTCAGTATGTAATTAATTTATTGTTAATGTTCTTACGCAATTCTCCTAGACTGAACTCAATTGTTTGGAGGACTATGTAGAAGAACCGTCACTTTTGCTTCAAGATTTGAGATCTCTTGTAAGGAAGGTGTGAATTTGGATTTCACCTTGATTTTCAGTACTGTCTCAAGCCAAAATGTTGTCCTGAACTAGTCTCCATAGAGCTGTTTGTAGCAGGGAAGTTAGTTTTCCATCTGCAAAAGATCTATGTGGGGAAAATTAGGCTGCTGGGAGGAATGATGGAAAGCAAACAATCCTTTTTTTTTTTGTTATTTAGGCAAAATATATTATCAGTGCCATTCCACCAACCCTCAGTCTAAAGATTCATTACGAACCACCCCTTCCATCTATGCGAAACCAGCTTATCCAACGTGTTCCCATGGGATGTGTAATCAAATGCATGGTATACTACAAAGAAAACTTCTGGAGGAAAAAAGGTATGTGTCTTTCCAAAAGGCTAATTGATGCTAATAATTATTTTGTAGCTAAGTTATGAACTTTTAACAACATTTTGGTTCAGTACTTTTATAGTTATGTACAATTGATGTCAATGCCATTTGAAATTTAAAGGGAGTTGAACAAGTTGCACTGAAATATTTTATATCCACAAGTACAGAAATTGGTCGATGAGAAAGAACTAACAAGCATGCAAAATCTACAACCTCCAGTTGCTAATAGGAAGCATTCACTTAGACTTCTCGCTGCACTGGAAGACCACTGAGTTTTGGGTAGACCAAAGTGCATCTTTCACTCAGATAATGAAGTTAGGTTCAGCAGCACCTAACATTTGTTTTGCTATGAGTCCTTGCCAGGGAACAGCCAATAGGTTGGAGGATCCTCTGTTAGGCAGCTTGTATGACAGATCTCCAGAAGGACCCTCGCAATCTTGGCAAACGGAGTGTTCAGAAAGAGGTGGATGATCGTCTTGTTCTTTATTGCAGATGTTTGAGGTCAGGATTCATTGGGAGAGAGACTCTGATTGTGCTGGAAGGATCTCACAGGGAGAGTCCCATCTCATTACTCACCAAGCAAGGTCAAATGGTTTTGACAGTCTGCTTGGAGAACCATTCCTGTGGATGCACTAAGTCTTTCTCCTATAGAGCCTACAGGAAGTTCCATGCTCACCACTGATGCACTTGTGGTCAAAGAGATTTTCTTTTTCTTTGTTTAAAGTTAAATTTTATTAGAGGCATGTACATATCATAGTCCGAACCACTACAAACTTTGTTAAACGGTTACATATTAAATATCCAGGATTCCAGGGACTCCGCTACCAATGTAGCTGGGGTCTTCATTTATCGGTTACATATTAACATTGACTCTAATTATTATAATATATTTTTTAATAGATAGAAAAAATAAAGAAAAAGAAAAGAAAATTTGAAAAATAGAATAAACTATCCATATTACAACTTAGGAGATAGGTCCGTAGGTAAGAAAGCATAACTATTCATCTAGTAAATAATTCTGGTTTGTTAATTAAGACAAATCTAATTTTTTTCCAGATTTAAGGTCTCCGACATCTCCATAATCCACATTTTGATTGTGGGTGGTACAGGGTTTTTCCAAAGTTTTAATATTATTTTTTTCCCAGTTATTATACTATAATCAAGGAAATTTCTTTGGTTTATTGTAAGTTTTAGATATTGTTCAGATATGCCCAATATTTTTAATTTAGGATCGGGTTCCAGTTGAGTATTAACCACTACGGAAATAATTTTTTAAATATCCACCCAAAATATTTTAATTTTTATGCAACTTACAAAGATATGGGTTAAATTAGCCTCAGAATATTGACATTTATCACAGATAGGAATCAAATACACAGGACTAGATGTTAAGAAGTCCCTTGTGCCAGTAGGTGGGGAGCATTTCACGACATTCATTGATTGCTGAGAGTGGTGGACGCTCAGACATCAAGGTGGGGGGCGGGGGGGGGGGGGGCTGGGGGGGGGGGGGGGGTACGTATAGTATATCTTGGCGCTGGGTGTAACTTCAGGACAGCTGGGCACAGGACACACATCATCAGTAGTGTACCCTTGCGTCACTGGAAAAATATTAGGAAAAATTCTATTTAATTTTGTTTTAGAATAATGCAATTTATGTAATATTTTAAATTGTATTAAAGAATGTCTGGCGTTTAACGATCATTGATGTATATGTTGCAGACTTTCATCCCAAATATCTTTCGTTATGGGTTGAACTAATTCATTTTCCCATGCTTGTCTATATAATTCCGTCAACGGATTCTCACTATCTAAAAGAATATTATAAATGTAAGATATGAATGTAATCCATAATTCTGTTGTACCTCCTGAAACGGGAGGAACACACCTTTTCTATAAAGATGTCCCATCTTTTTAATTCCATAATTTTTCCATTGTGCAAAACCTTTATCCAATACTGAAGGCTTAAATGAAAGGTTATTTGCAATAGGGAGCGAAAGTGATAAATTATCCAATTTTAATGTCTTTTTTATTTGTTTCCAAATTCGAATACCACTATGTATTATTCGATTTTCACTATAGATTTTTTAATTCTTTTTGTAGGAGTTAGCTGAATCGGGCCAATTTCAAATGGCAGACAATCCTCCTTTTCCATCTTCAACCAGTCCAGTTGTTGATCCATATCTTCCAACCAGAAATTTAAGTTTTTGACATTGACTGCCCAGAAATAAAATAAGAAATTTGGTAAGACTAATCCTCCATTCGTTCTTGTGGTTTACATAAGTGTTTTTTACTTACTTTGTGATTCTTTAAAATCCCAAATTAAAACTTGGTTACAATAGAGTCGACTTTTTAAAATACATTTTTAGGGAGATATATTGGAATTGATTGAAAGAGGTATTAGAAGTTGAGGAAGGAAAATCATTTTAATAGCATTAATTTTACCAAGCATTGAAATGGGAAGTGTTTTCCAATATTGAATATTCTTTAATGCAATTTATTAAGTAAAGGTACGAAATTTGATTTAAATAAAAGAAGTATATTTCTTGGTCACATAAATTCCTAAGTATTTAAATTTTTCATTCACTATTTTAAAAGGTGATTGTTGCAATATATATAAATTAGGTTCCATTATTGGCATAATCTCACTCTTATTCCAATTGATTCTGTATCCCGAGAATAAACCAAATTGAGTTATAAGATTTAGCAGGTTAGGGATGCTAATTTCTGGATTTGTAATATATAGTAATACATCATCTGCATATAGAGAAATTTTATTAACTGTATTTTTAGTATTATACCCATATATTTCTGGATGTGCTCGAACTCTTTCTGCTAGTGGTTCAATAGCAAGGGCGAATAGTAACGGGGATAGCGGGCATCCTTGTCTACAACCTTTAGATAAATCAAATTTTTTTGATAACATTTGATTTGTCATTATTCTGGCTGTTGGGTTGGTATATAGAAGCTTAACCCAAGTACAAAACTTCTCACCTAATTGAAATTTTTTTCATCACCAAAAATAAATAGGGCCATTCAACTTGATCGAATGCTTTCTCAGCATCTAGCGAAATGACTGCTAAATCTACATTAGCTATTCGATTTGAGTATATAATGTTAAATATTCGTCTCAGATTATAATATGAATAACGTTTTGGAATAAAGCCAGTTTGATCGGGGTGTATTAATTTATGAATCACTAAGCTTAATCTATGTGCTAAAATTTTGGTTAATATTTTCTGATCGGTGTTTAAGAGAGCAATTGCTGTATATGAACCTGGGTCTTTAAGGACCTTATCCGTTTTGGTATAAGTATTATTGTTGATTCATTTAAAGTTTCTGGGAGTTTCTGTTGCATGAATGCTTGAGTATATAATGTCTGTAGGCGTGGCAAGATCAAATCATGAATTTTAAAAATAAAATTCACTATTTAAACCACCTGGGCCAGCGGCCTTTCCATTTTTTAAAGAACTAATAGATTCTTCAATATCTTTTAACAATATTTCGGCCCCTAATAATTCCCTCTCTTTCAAGTCTAAACCAGTAAGGTTACAATTCTGTAAGAATAATTCCATTCCTGCAGAACCCACTGCCGTTTTGGTCTAGTAAAGTGTTTGATAGTAGTGAGAGAATCTATCATTAATATCCTTGGGTAGTGTTAATATTTCTCCCGTATCTGATTTAATTTTATATATTGTTTTTTCCCCTTCCTGTTTCCGGAGTTGGCGTGCCAGTAATTTTTGTGGTTAATCACTAAATTCAAAGTGTAACTGTTTAGTCTTTTGAATTAAATTTTATGATTTGGTCTGAGTATATTGGTTTAAACTATATTTGAGTGCAGCAATTTTATTATGTAATTATCATAGAAGGCGCGATTGCATTTGCCATATCTAATTGCCTTATTTCCATTTCAATATACTAGTTGTTTGGGGGCGCGGTTCTCTTTATTACGAAAGGCTTGTGCGGAGATTAACGCTCCTCGTATAAATGCTTTAAATGTTTCCCAAAGAAGGGAGGCAGAAATTTTCAGGGCAGTCATTTGTCTCAAAAAACATATTTATCTGTTTTGATAAGAATATTCGTAACATGCTTTATCATTTCAAAATTTGAGGATTAAGTCTCCATTGTGTCTGCTTATCAGTCATTCCACTTAGTTTGATCATAAATGTTAAAGGAGCATGGTCCGAACTTATAATATTATGATATTTCGAATTTATAAGTAATGGGATAAGTTTAGAAATCTACTAAAAAGTAGTCTATCCTTGAATAGGTTTTATGTACTGATGAGTTAAAATGAGTATTCCCTTTCCAGATGGTTTTCAATTCTCCAAACATTCTTAATATTGGTAGTATTGATGTATGAGTTTAGTAATTCGCTTGTCTTGGATTTTGCTTTTCTTTGTCTTGATGATCTATCGAGATAGGAATCTAGTATACAATTTAAATTTCCACCGATTATCAAATTATGTTGTGTGAGCTCCAGGATAGTATTAAGTATATTCTTAAAGAAACATAGGATTATCAAAATTTGGTCCATAGACATTGAGAAAAATCACTTTTTTAAAAATATAATTCACCCACTAGTATAATATATCTACCATTGATTTCCGCTATAGTTGATATATGTTTAAAAGGTATACCTTTACGAATTAAACTTGCGACACCTCTGGCCTTATGAGAGAATGAAGTGTGATATGTTTCAGCGATCCATTTTGCTTTCAATCTATGTTGTGCATCGTTTTTAAGGTGGGTCTCTTGAAGAAATGTTATGTCTGCTTTGAGTGATTTTAAGTGTGCTAATACCTTACATCTCTTGATTGACTCATTAATTCCCTTAACATTCCAACTACAAAAAGTAATTCCTTGACCCCGATTTTTTCCTATTTACGTCTTGCATCTTGTGGTTAGGGTGGTCTATAAAAGAGCAGATAGCTCAACACAATAAACCCGACATTCCACCTGAACACAGGACAGATGAATTCTAAATCTAATTCAAATAAATCTTCCTCACGGACACATCTCCACAAATAATATTTGTAATTAATTCAAGTTTAAAATAGTAATTAGTAAAAAAATACAAAAAGTAAAAAAATAAAAAAATAATGAAGTGTAAGAAGAAAAAGAAACTACATCTAAATTTAGTGTAGTTAGTGCTAGCCACACTAACGTGGCTGACCATCTAAGGACTTCCGTAGATTTAAAAAAATTGACTTCCGGTGGCGCTATGGAGGGCTAGAGGATAACGCCAGCCAGCTCCACGAAAAAAACGGGAAAAAACGGGGTTATTAAGGGACCTACCCGCTGTCTGCTGCTTGCTGCCTGCCGTTTCTGCACCGAGTGTTGTGAGTGACGTCATCAGGCGCGCGACTAATTATGTCAACAACACGGAGCCCTACCGGACAAAGGGAAAGGTCGATCAACCCGCAGCTGAGACAGCCAGAAGGCCAAACTGAAGCCTCGGACTCGAGTAGGACCACCATCCTCCCTGGAAGATGTATCCAAAAGAACAGGGGAAAAACGGAAGGTGAGGAATTTGAAAACTTTTATTTCTCAACAGATTTCGAGCTGGTTTAAAGGAAGAAATAAACCAGATGAACAACCAGATAAACAAGAACCATATGAACAGCCAGATGAACATTCAGATGAACAGATGAATAATCAATTGAAAGAATTCCAACAGGAAACAAAGTTAAATATTGAAAACAAGATCAAGAAATTATCGGAAGATTTGAAGAATGAATTCACTGAAATGTTTAATGAAATGGCAGAGGAGATGGACAAAAAAACTTGAAGGTTAAAAAAGACTTTCAAAATAGGATGAATCCTATTTGAGGAAGTACTGGAACAACAGACGGCTGGTATAAAGAACCTTGAAGAAATAGCTGAGACAAGTGCTTTGACTACAGCAAAGTGCTTACAGAAAATGAACGTCTAACGAACTAGCCTGCGGACTAAAACAACCGAGAAATGTACTGAGTTAGAAGGACGTCAGAGAAGACAAAATCTGAGAATTGAGGGATTCTGAAGGACGAGAGAAAAATGCAAGATCTTCGAGAATTTACTGCAAAAACTACTGCAAGATAATTCTATCTCTGGAAGAAACGCCTTTATTAGCTTCGTGCTCATAGAGTCAGCAGACGTCAGAGACCAGACAAACGCCCCTCCAAGACAACATGATTATAAAGCTACAATAATGACTTTTGTCTGGATGAGATTATGCGAAAGCTTCGAGAAACAGAAACCTGATATTTGAAGGACAAAGGATCTGTATCTACCGAGAGCTTATCCACCAGAGGTTGCCAGGAAACGGAAAGCATTTAATGAGCTAAAGTCTCATGAGGGAATGTGCAAAACCTGAGATATGGTTTTGAATTACCCAGCTACTCTAAGAGTTACTTTTTTAACGACGCGGAACATTTTCTTCACCACCCCAACAGCAGCACTGGAATTCGCCCGGCAGCTCAAGACCTGAAAAATATCTACAAGTGAAATATACTGACTCTCACTACTTTTTAGAGATTTTACACGGATTCTCAACATCCTGCAAGATCTTACAAGATAATATTGGGACTGGACGGAATGGACAATGTCGAATGGAATCGAGAGAAAAAAAACTGATCGGAAATCGTTATCTGGATATTAATAATTAGTCTCATCACATTAACTAATATAAAATAAATAACACAAATATTAAAATCACAACGCGGTATTATTAATTAGTATTATTTTTACCAATTAAGATTGTTCACTACTATAATCAAGCTACTACTAATAATTAACAACTAATGTTTATTTAATGAATAGAGTTTAAATATAGCGATGGATCTCATTTGGAGATCTTTCCTTATAACAGCAATTTTTACCTTGAATTTTAGTTTTCTTTTTTGTTTTATGGGGATTTTTTTTTATCCTTTTTCTTTTCTTATATAGCTTTTTCATTTTTCATTGTTAATATTACTTAAATTTTTAAATTAATTCTAGTATAGACACTTTTATATCTTTAATCAGTAGAATTTGATAAATCTCTCCCTTTTTTTTACTCTCCGTTTCTGTTTCCCCCATTTTTTTTGATGAAATTCCTACCCTTTTTCTTTTTTTTTCCTTTTTTCTTTTATCCTTTTTTTCCCTTAATGTTATACCCACGGTTAAAATATTACTATGGAATAATAATTCCTTAACCTAGGAGCTGGTCAAGTTAATAAATCAACCGACGAAAGTCGCTAGATGGATAGCCATGTCTAGTATGGCTAGCACTAACTTGCAAACTACTCTAGATGTAGTTCTTTCTATCTTTAAACTCACCACTAACCTCTTAAACTAAAAACTATCCTTTACTCTTCTTTTATATAATCTATTGTTTTTTCAGTTTGAATGGAGTTACCAACATTGGACCAATGGAGATATATTCGTGAGGGACATAAAACGAGATTTAAAAATTCATCTATTCGAGTTCTGGTGTAAGGTTGGGTCTGCCGGTCGCGCTGATCCTTAGGACTCTATTGTAGATCTCTATAAACATAAAATGCATGACTTAAAAAGGAAAATACGGGGAATAAGGGATTAACGTATTTTGTAGTTGGAATGTTAAAGGTATGAATGAACCGATAAAGAGAGGAAAAGTATTGGCACATTTAAAGGCAATTAAAGCTGATGTAATTTATATTATTCAAGAAACTCACTTAAAAAAAGACGCTGCCATATAGGTTGAAAGCTAAATGGATAGATAAAATGTACCACTCTTCTTTTACGCATAAATCAAGAGGCGTAGCAATATTATTATTTCGTAAAGGTACTTTATTTAAGCATACATCAACTATAAACTGATAAAGATGGTAGATACATTATTGGTGATAGGAGAATTAAACACAGGAAAAATGATTTTTGTTAATATAATGGACCAAATTTTGATAGCCCATTGTTTTTTAAGAAAGTACTTTACAATATCCCGGAATTAACACATATAATTTGATAATTGGGAGGAGTTTTAATTGGCACACTAGACCCCTACTTAGATAGATCTACAAACAAAGAAAAAACTAAATCACACTCCAGTGACTTATTA
Source organism: Okamejei kenojei (assembly GCA_035221665.1). Lineage (NCBI taxonomy): Eukaryota > Metazoa > Chordata > Chondrichthyes > Rajiformes > Rajidae > Okamejei > Okamejei kenojei. The sequence goes on from JAVHYY010000784.1 coordinate 62,586, forward strand.
AACCATTATGCAAACGACTAAACATTATAAGATGTTTGGAGAACAGAAAACCCTCTGGACGAGAAGAATACTCTTTTTAAACTCGCCAGTACATAAAACTTATTCAAAGAATAGATTATTTTTTTGGTGGACGCAAAACTGATTTCACTTACTTATGAATCCAAATATCAAAATATTATAATTTCAGATCATGCGCCATTTATCATTTAAAATTAAATAAATGGCAAAACAGAAAAATCAGGACAGTGGAAGTTTAACCCACTCAATTTTAAAAAATAAAACTACTCAGGAATATATCACAACTCAAATTAAGATTTTTTTTTAAACAAATGATCAACCAGAAATATCTTGCTCCTTATTATGGGAAACATTCAAAGCATATCTCCGGGGAGGGATCATGATCTCTTCACAAGCATCCATAATAAAAAGATTCGGAAGGAACAACACATTTGGAAAGGGAGATTAAACAATAGATATACAGAATGCAACAACACCAGATATAATATTACACCATAAAATTGCAGCATTGAAATATAAATAAATAAAATATATTACAGACAAGTTGTAAAATTTTATCAACATACCAAACAATTACAGTTCGAATTTGGAGATAAACCCCAAAAATTATTGGCTCGACAATTAAGGAAAATTGAAGCTGAAAAAATTATACATAGGATAAATCACGTAATGGCGAATTGTTAATATAACCCAAAGATATTAATGAAAGATTCATGCAATATTATAAAAAACTTATACACTACAAAAACAACAGTAAATAAAACAGAAATAGAAGCATTAAAAAAAAATGTAACCTGAAAGGACTGGATTTAACAAAATAGAGAATTACTAAATGCTGATATCTCAATAAAAGAAATCCAAGAATCTATTAGATCATTAAAAAAAAAATGGTTTAAAACCCGGGACCAGATGGTATAGGTTCGGAATTTTATATAAAATATTTCATGATCATATGGTTCCACGTCTGAAATCATTATATGAACAGATATACACACAACAGAAATTATCCAGAAACGTTGAATGAATCTATTATAACACTTATACCCAAAATAAATAAAGACTTGGATGAATCCAGGATCATATAGTGCAATTAGCTCTATTAAATACTGATCAAAAGATAATAACAAAAAATACTAGCACAAAGGCTAAGTTCAATTGTCAACGAATTAATCCATCCCGATCAAACAGGATTTAAAATACCAAAAAGATATTCCGCCTACCAATCTAAGACGGTTATTTAATATTATATATTCGAAAAGAAGTGATAAAAAAAGACTTAGTAGTAATTTCGCTGACGCAGAAAAAAGCTTTTGATCAAGTGGAATGGCCTACCTATTTCGGTTATGGAAGCTTTCAAAATTGGGAGAGAAGTTTACTACATTGGATTAAATTGTTATATACAAATTCCAATAGCTAGAATAACAACAAACCAAATGTTATCAACTAAATTCAGGTTCATCTCGAGGTTGTAGACAAGGTTGTCCTTTATCAACCTTTATTGTTTGCACTCGCAATAGAACCTCTCGCCCAGAGGGTGAGAATTACATCCGGAAATACATGGATATGATACTAGAGGACACTATAAATAAAATCCCTTATATGCGGATGATGTATTACTTTATATCACTGAACCGAAACAAGTATCCCGAAATTTGTTAAAACTAATAACAGAATTCGGATCTTTTCTCAGGATACAGTATTAATTCGGAATAAAAGTGAATCTCATGCCAATACGGTGAATAACTTACATATATTACAACAATTCCTTTTAAGATAACAACGAAAATATTAAATATCTTGGATTTCGTTACAAAAAGATTTGACTTTATTTAAATTTAATTTCCCCCATTATTGAATAAATTAAATAAGAATATTTTATACTGGGAAAAAGCTTAGCCTATTTCAATGTAGGTAAAATTAATGCAATAAAAATGATTTTTCTCCCACAATTACTATATCTATTTCAATTAATTCCGATATATCTCCCTAAAAAATTTTTCAAAAAAGTCGATTTCTCTAATTACTAACTTTATCTGGGATTACAAGAGCCATAGAATAAATAAAAAACATTTATTGTAAACCTAAAATAAAATGGAGGATTACAATACCAAATCTTATGTTTTATTACTGGGCAGTCAATTTAAAAAGAATATGAATTTTTTGGCTAGAATGAAATAGATTAATAAACCAAAATTGGTTAAATACATGGAAAAAGACGATTGTTCTCCATTTGAAATTAGCTCTATAATATTTGCTAACACTAAAGTAGCCTAAGAAATATTTATAGTGAAAATCCGATCATAATAGAAACGGAAGGAATTCGCGCATTTGGAAATAAAAAAGAGAAAACATTAGAAACTAAAATCTATACCAATTAGGTCTTTATCCATTGCCAATAATGTTACGTTCAAACCTTCAATGATGGATAAGGCTTTTTTTACAATGGGAAAAAGGAAGGAGATTACTAAGATGGGTGATCTTTATAAGGAAAACTCTTTCCTTTCATTTCAAGAGTTACAACAAACTATATGGACTACACATAAAAAGACTATTTTAGATATTTACAAATCAGGAAATTATGTTTTCTGCAAATACACAAGAACTCATAAATAGAATGACAGAAATTTTAGATGAATGCTTGAATAAACATCCAAATACGGAGAAAATTATATTCATATTTTATACAATATTTTATTGGAAAGTGATGTTCCATCAACAGAAATTATATAGACAGTCTTGGGAAAATGAAATTAGGCCAAATTATAAGACCATTAAATATGGGATGAGAAAGTTTACAACATATACATCATTGCTCGTTAAATGCTAAACATTCCCTTATACAGTTTCAAAAACTACATAGATTACATTATTCCAAATCTAAATTACATAACCATTTTTCCAAAAGTATCCTCTATATGTGATAAAATGTCAAAACTCAGAAGCAAATTTATCACATTCATTCACTAACTGTATAAAAAATTGTAAAATTACTGGAATGAAATATTTTAAGATAATTTTCGAATGTGTCAATATAACTTTGACTCCTGATCCAAAGTTAATAATACTTGGAATACTAGAAACTGACCACTAATAACAATGAACCAAAGAACTTTTATCGACTATGGTTTAAAATAATTGGGAAAAAAAAAAAAATTAATATTAAAATTTTGGAAAGGCCCCCCCTTCATCCACACCCCTCAATCAAAATGTGGAACACAGAAAATGTCCGGAGACACTTCATCTGGAGAGATGAAAGCTTGACCTAATGGACAGGTTAGATCTCTTCAGAAAGATTTGGTCTCCATATATTAAATATTACAGGGTCATAATGGTTCGGCACGAGGGCTTGATCTGAGGCCTGAATATTTTGAATGGATGAAGAAATATATATAATAAATCATGAATATATCTCCAAAAGGACGGATTAATGATTAATACTCCATTCTCCATCAAACTTTTCACGCTCTTTTTCTCTATTTTTTCATACTTTTATAAAAAATTAGAAAAATGTATAGAAACACATAATCTTAAATTTTTAATATCAGTTACGAATATAAATATTACTAATTTCATGAAAGTATTATTAGTATCATGTATTTTCAATTATATAAAAATATATAATTTTAAATTTTAAAATCAATGATAATACAAATATTATTAACAGTTATGAAAATATAATGAATATCATGAAGGTTTTACTAGTATTACGTATTTTCAATTATATAAAATATGGTCCTACATTTCAAAATCAGTGACAATACAAATATTATCAACAGTACGAGTATATTATAATATTATGAATGTAATTATAGTACCATGTATTCTTAATTATATAAAATACATAATCTTAAAATTTATAATCAATAATAATACAAATTTTATTAACAGTACGAATATATCAATTAATTCATGTATTTTCATCATTGCAAAATAATGTACTTTGTTATTATTTTGTTTCTATAATAAAAATATTAATTAAAAAAAAAATTTAAAAAAAAAAATTATTCCTAGCTCCACGCTTAAAAAAAAAATTGAATATGAGTAATTTACGGGATTAAATTAAAACTATTTTGGTCCAGAATATTAGTAATCATATAGTGAGAGACTATTACTCTCTTAGTTAATTATTAATCGAGTGTTAGTCTGATGTAAATAAAGGATGAACATAACAAATTCCAATTAATAAGATATCTAAATTATACCTTTTTTTAACATTTCATGTTTTAACTAATTATTCCAATATTAATAACGTGTTTTTAATGATTAGTAATTGTTAGTAAAAATTAGTACTAAATATTAGAATAATATGTCCATAACAGGAGGGACTGCACAGTTGTTGTTATCAGCTTTCATTAGTCCTTGAATAAAGCGAATTAAAGTTCCATTTATTCTCAGCAAGATGACGATATTATATGAATGTTATTCAGTCCTCACTCGAACCCACAATCTTCTGGGCATACGCCAATGCTTTCTTGTGATCAGTGAAAAACTGTTCCTTCTGCAGATAAGTGACTCTCGATCTTGCAGGGTACAGCAATCCATATTTCAAGTTGTCTATCTTCTTTAGAATCTCTCTTGTCTCGTTGAATAACGCTTTCCTTCTGACCACCTCTTGCAGGGTAATCTCGAAATATGCTTATTTTGGCTCCATCAAGCTATAAGATTTCTTGTGCCAGCAATTTTTTTCATGATATCCTCCCCAAAACATGATCGTATTGGACCTTCACTATCAGCTGCCTCGGGGGGGGGGGGGGGCTGGGGGGGGGGGGGGGGGGGCGGGGGGGGGGGGGGGGGGGGTTTCGGGTCCGAGCGCGCGACGTCCAAGAAACTCTGTGTGCCCGCCCTAATAAGGGCTTTTGGTCTTTCTAAATTCGAGACTTTTTTTTAATAAGTCGGGCTGCAAAGTCACGGAGACCTTTATTTCCTTCTTTACCCTCATGAACGCCCACAATTCTTAAATTTCTGTCTTCTCTGACGGCCCTCCAAGTCAATATATTTTTCAGTTACTTTACGCAGTTAAATCTGATAAACGCTTGTCTCGGCAAGGAGTGTCTCTGTAATTTCTTCCAAGTGAGTTATGGCATCAGCTTGCTCCCCCATTTGTTGCTGCATTGTTAGTGAAGGTCGACTCCAGCTTATCATTAAAGTTGGTTTCATTCGACTTAATTTTCTCGTTTACTTCATTGATTTGTAAGTCGAATTTTACTGACATTTCCTCCTTCATATTAGTCAGTTTCATACGCACAAGATTAGTCATTTATTTTCAAACTCTAAGAAGTCTTCTTTAATCTCTTTTTATAAGACTTTTCAGTATTTCTTTAATATTCAATTCATTTTAAAGCTTATCAATTCCTCTTTTTATACTTGCAATTTCCATTGTGATGAAGTTGTGAAGTTCGTCCATTTCATTTTTCTTTATCTTTGCCTTCTGGGCCATTGAGACGTCCTCCTGGGACGACGTTAAAACTGAGCCCCGAGGCTTCAGTCGGGCCTAACTTCCTCCTTCAGTTTTCCTCTTGTAATTTTTTTAGTCGGTTCCTTGTGGGGGTGAGGAAAAGCGAGTTACCGGACATTAAGTCTCCAGAGTCTGTTGACGTCACGCAGGCTGCCGGAGCATTTCTGTAGGTCAGTTCTGTATCCTGCAATCCTGCCACTCTCATGGAACAATTCTCTGCTGCCGTTACTGGCCACAGCACTGCGAGGATGCTGAATTTTGAGCTGCCAGTTTAGTGCATGAGGCTATCCTTTAATCCTGACAGTAATGCCACACAAACACGTGAGGGACTATCTTTGGTGTATGAAAATGTTTTGAATGAATTGTGAAATTTGGTGTTGCACTGTGCTCTTTCAATGTGGAAGAATAAAGATTACTGAATCATTCACTGGCGGGATTCTGCAGGTCAGTTCTGTATTTAATTCCCGTTTTTTTTTTGCGTGGAGCTAGCTGGCACTCGCCCTACTCCACCATTAGCGCCACCGGAAGTTCTTGGTCAAATAAGCGATTTTCTGCAGGCTGCAGAAAGACGCAAGGACAGGTAGTGCGGCTAGTCCAACTGAATGGGAATGTTTGAGATGCATGGTTGATGTACTCTCCATTGCTGGTTTTGATTTGCAATAAATTCTTGGATTGCTTCCATCCTGCAGTGGATCAATTGCGACGGGATTACAAGGAATGCAATCAGGGAAGGGGGTAGGTCGGGGGATGGCTTCCCTTCTAATGTCTGGGAGCAAGATTTTCCCCTGACTTCCATGATCGGTCATGGCCTGCAAGTTCATAATTGGCAGCACTTCCATGGTTATGTTTGTGGTGACAGCTCAGTACTAGTTAATGCACTCCTCATGGAACAATTTCTGCTACCGTTACTGGCCACGGAGGCACTGTTGAGGATGCTGAATTTTGAGATGCCATTTTAGTGCTGAGGCTATCCCTTTAATCCTGACAGTAATGCCACACAACACAGTGAGGACTATCTTTGGTGTGAAATGTGCACTGTGTATTTTCAATGTGGAAGAATACTGAATCATTCACTTGCCGAGAGCATGATAGATAATTGTAAGAGCCACTCCCTCCTTACTCTGTAATTCTTGGGTCGCCCTAAAGTATTGAGGACTTAGACATTGATTGCAAAAAGAAGCCTGGTACATTCGCCCTAATGTCTGATTCTATGAATAGAAACTATACCAGGCTAACACTGATGAGCTTCAGTTCCCAAAGGTTTTTGAGTATTTTATGCGTTTGTCCAGATTGGTTGTTGTTGGTGGTTGTACTACAGACCCCGAAATAGTCAACGGCAATTAGAGAAAACAAGTGTGCCGGAGATTGCAGGACAGCTGCAGGTCAAACAAGGTTGTTTGTAGTAGGGGATTTTATCTTTCCTATTAGAGAATGGGAAAATCATAGTGTGAAGGGTTTAGATGGGGTTTGCAATTCCTCAAAAGTGTTCAAGAGAGTTTTTCTTAATCGGTATATGGAGGCCCCCACTCATGAATGAGGGCCAATGCTGGATCTTAGTATTGGGAAATTTGGGGAAGGGCAAGTTAATGAGTGACAGGTTGACAGTGACCACAGTTCGATTAGGTTTAAGATGGTTATGGATAGGGACGGAGAGGGTGAAAAGGCTCAACTGGGATAAGGGGGTGTCCCATTGGGACAACCTAATCTGCGAGTTCAGGCGAGTTTGCCCTCGACTCAAACTTACAGCATGGTCGACAAGTGGTCCTATGAAGTCACTGGAACTCTCCTTCATGCTCGAGGGAAGTTCCCGAATACACGCGGCCTCAGCTAAGTCGCGGAAACATTTTCAGCACGTTGAGAAAATTTCCACGAGTAAAATTTGGTCGGCATAGTTCTTTTTAACTCGTAGTGCAGTGCAGTGGAGTGGGGTCGTTATTTAGTTATAGGCAGTCGAGGGCAGCCGTAGGCAATCGCCTTCGCTGACTTCCGGGCATTTTGATTGGCTCATTTGTTTCAGGGGGAGGGAAACAGACCAATTTCAGGACCCCCCCCCCCTCCCGCCCCCCCCCCCCCCATGGGAAACCGACCAATAGGTAAATCCCCTTCTCCCCCCCCCTTCTCCCCCCCCCCCCCCCCCCCCCCCCCCCTTCTCCCCCCCCCCTTCTCACCCCCTTCTCCCCCCCCTTTCCCCCCCCCCCTTCTCCCCCCCCCCCTCTCTCCCACCCCCCGGGCATTCTCTAAAGGACTGTTACTGTGCAGCTCTTCTTCCCACCCCCCCCCTCTCCCCCCCATCACCCCCTCCGTCTTTTACTCATCGCGGGTGTGAATTTCAGACAGTGCCCCCACCTTTGCGATTGTGTTTGTAGGTGTGTGTGTGTGTGTGGTTGGTCGATCCAGCTCGCGGTTTCAACGCGGACGGTCTATATCTTTTTCGATCCAGCTCGAGGTTTTCCAGGCGGGTGCCTCTCGAGCTTGAAGGTCAAAGACACTCTTCTTACTTACGATTAGGTCGCCAAGTGAGACAGCCCCTTAAGGCCAACTTTGAGGGTATGAGAGAAGGTCTCGCTCAAGTTGTGGAGCAGGTTATTTGAAGGGAAAGGAACATCGGCCATGGGGGCGGCTATTGTTTTTTTTAAAAGTGTACTGAACAAAGCTCAGGATGTGTACGTCCCTGTTAGAGTGAAGGGGAAAAGCAGGCAAACGTAAGGAAAGCTTGGCTGATGGGGAAATTGAAACGTTAGTCAAAAATAAGAAGGATGCATTTGACAGGTATAGGCAGCTGGAATCAAGTGCATCCATGAAGGAGTTACGGGAAACTAAGGAGTAAACTGAATAAGGAAATCGGAAGTGCAAAAATGGGCAGGAGGGTAGTTCTGGCAGGTAGCTTTAAAGACAATCCCAAAAGATTTTATAAATACATAAGGGGGAAAAAGGGTAACTAGAGAGAGAGAGAGTGGGACCTCTCAGGAATCAAAGCGGTCACCTCTGTGTAGAACCACAGGAGATGGGCAAGGTCCTAAATTAGTATTTCACCTCTGTATTTACCGAGGGGAAAGACAGTAGGACGGAGAAAATAGAAAAGAAAAATGGAGCGGTCACTGGAAATGTCTTAAGAGCAGTCAGGGTTACTGTTGAAGAAGTACTGATGGTAGTGTCATGTTTGAAGGTAGACAAATCTCCTACGGCTGACCAGATATATCCGAGGACATTGTGGGAAACAAGAATGGATATTGCAGGAGCCCTGGTTGAAATTTATGAGTCGTCCTTGAATACAGGAGAGGTGCCGGAAGATGGAGGGTAGCAAATGTTGTGCCTTGTTTCAAGAAAGGGCTGCAGGGAAAATGCTGGGATCTATAGGCGGTGAGTTTAACATCTGTAGTTGGTACGTTACTGGGGAGTACTCTGACGGATAGGTTATACAGGCATTTGATGGTAAGGTCTGAATTACGGACAGTCAGCATGGTTTTGTACGTGACCAAAACGGTTGATGAGGAAAGAGCTGTAAATGTTGTGTACATGAACGTCAGCAAAGCATTCACAAGATTCCGCATTGTAGGCTGCTCTGGAAGGTTAGATCCAAGGAGAGGTAGCTGACTGGAAAGCAAATTGGTTCCATGGAAGAAAGCACATTAGGCAGGAAATAGTGTTGCGTACACTGATGGGACTGAAGGCTGATTGATCCCCAGGGCCTAATGGTCTGCATCCCAGGATACTTAAGGAAGTGGCTCTAGAAATCTGGACGCATTGGTGATCATTTCCCAATGTTCTATAGATTCAGGATCAGTTTTTGTGGATTGGAGGGTAGCTAATGTTATCCAACTTTTTTAAGAAAGGACGGGAGAGAGAGAAACAGGAATTATAAAGACCATTTAGCCTGACATCGGTGGTGGGGGTAGATGAGTGGAGTCAATTTTAAAAGATGAAAATAGCCGCACATTTGAAAGGGTAACGGATCAGGATCCGATGTCAGCGTGGATTTACGAAGGGGAAAATCATGCTTGACTAATCTTCTGGAATTTTTTGAAGATGTAACTAGGGAAAATGGACAAGGGAGAGGCAGTGGATGTAGTGTACTGGACTTTCAGAAAGCATTTGAAAAGGTTCCACATAGGAGATTAGTGGGAAAAATTAGAGCACATGGTATTAGGGGTAGGGTACTGACATGGATAGAAAACTGGTTGGAAGATGGGAAACAAAGAGTAGGGATTAATGGGTCCCTTTCAGAATGGCAGGCAGTGACTAGAAACATAGAAACATAGAAATTAGGTGCAGGAGTAGGCCATTCAGCCCTTCGAGCCTGCACCGCCATTCAATATGATCATGGCTGATCATCCAACTCAGTATCCCGTACCTGCCTTCTCTCCATACCCTCTGATCCCCTTAGCCACAAGGGCCACATCCAACTCACTCTTAAATATAGCCAATGAACTGGCCTCAACTACCCTCTGTGGCAGAGAGTTCCAGAGACTCACCACTCTGTGTGAAAAAAGTCTTTCTCATCTCGGTCTTAAAGGATTTCCCCCTTATCCTTAAGCTGTGACCCCTTGTCCTGGACTTCCCCAACATCGGGAACAATCTTCCTGCATCTAGCCTGTCCAACCCCTTAAGAATTTTGTAAGTTTCTATAAGATCCCCTCTCAATCTCCTAAATTAACCTCCTAAAATAAACCGAGTCTATCCAGTCTTTCTTCATAAGACAGTCCTGACATCCCAGGAATCAGTCTGGTGAACCTTCTCTGCACTCCCTCTATGGCAATAATGTCCTTCCTCAGATTTGGAGACCAAAACTGTACGCAATACTCCAGGTGTGGTCTCACCAAGACCCTGTACAACTGAAGTAGAACCTCCCTGCTCCTGTACTCAAATCCTTTTGCTATGAAAGCTAACATACCATTCGCTTTTTTCACTGCCGCTGCACCTGATGCCTACTTTGAGTCAATGACTGGTGTACCATGACACCAGGTCTCGCTGCATCTCCCCTTTTCCTAATCGGCCACCATTTAAATAATAGTCTGCTTTCCTGTTTTTGCCACCAAAGTGGATAACCTCACATTATATCCACATTATACTGCATCTGCCAAAACATTTGCCCACTCACCCAGCCTATCCAAGTCACCTTGCAGTCTCCTAGCATTTCCTCCTCACAGCTAACACTGCCCCCCCAGCTTAGTGTCATCCGCAAACTTGGAGATATTGCCTTCAATTCCCTCATCCAGATCATTAATATATATTGTAAATAGCTGGGGGTCCAGCACTGAGCCCTGCGGTACCCCACTAGTCACTGCCTGCCATTGTGAAAAAGGACCCGTTTACTCTACTCTTTGCTTCCTGTTTGCCAAGCCAGTTCTCTATCCCATCAATACTGAACCCCTAATACCGTATGCTTTAAGTTTGTATACTAATCTCTTATGTGGGACCTTGTCGAAAGCCTTCTGGAAGTCCAGATATACCACATCCACTGGTTCTCCCTTATCCACGCTACTAGTTACATCCTCGAAAAAATTCCACAAGATTCGTCAGACATGATTTACCTTTCGTAAATCCATGCTGACTTTGTCCAATGATTTCACCACTTTCCAAATGTGCTGCTATCCCATCTTTAATAACTGACTCTAGCAGTTTCCCCACTACCGATGTTAGACTAACTGGTCTGTAATTCCCCGTTTTCTCTCTCCCTCCCTTCTTAAAAAGAGGGGTTACATTTGCTACCCGCCAATCCTCAGGAACTACTCCAGAATCTAAAGAGTTTTGAAAGATTTTCAGTGGGGTACCTAGTGGGGTACCGCAAGGTTTGGTGCTGGGACTGCAGCTATTTACAATATACATCAATGATTTAGATGAAGGGATTCAAAGATAGAGCTCATAAAGATAGCGGAGTCAGGGGATATGGTGAGAAGGCAGGAACAGAGTACTGAATGTGGATGATCAGCCATGATCACAGTGAATGACAGTGCTGGCTCGAAGCGCCAAATGGCCTACTCCTGCACCTATTGCCTATTGAAGCAGAGGGTGATGGTGGAAGATTGCTTCTCGGACTGGAGGCCCATGACTAGTGGTGTACCTCAGGGTTCGGTGTTGGGCCTGTTACTTTTTATCACATCTATATCGATGATTTGGTATGAGAGACATACAGGGCAAAATTAGAGCAAGTTTGCTGATGATACAAAAGTTAGTGGTTTTGCAGATAGTGAAGATGGTTGTGAAAATTTGTAGCAGGATCTGGATCAATTGGCCAGTAGTGGGCAGAGTAATGGTTGATGGAAATTAATCCAAAAAGAGTGAGGTTTCGAACAAGGGCAGGACCTACACAAGTAAATGGTAGGCCTCTGGGTAGTGTTATAGAGCAAAGGGATCTAGGATTAGAGGAGCTCTTGGGAGAGGTTGAGTCGGCTGGGTCTCTATTCCATGGAGCGCAGGAGGATGAGGGGAGATATAATAGAGGTGTACAAAATCATGAGAGGAATAGATCGGGTAGATGCACAGAGTCTTTTTCCCAGAGTAGGTGAATCGAGGACCAGAGGACATAGGTTCAAGGTGAAGGGGAAAAGATTTAATAGGAATCCGAGGGGTACCTTTTTCGCACAAATGGTAGTGGATGTATGGAACAAGCTGCCAGAGGAGGCAGTTGAGGCTGGGACTATCCCATTGTTTAATAAACAGTTAGATAGTACATGGAGGATAGGACGGGTTTGGAGGGGCATGGACCAGCACAGGCAAGTGGGACCTGATAGTGTAGCTGGGACATTTGTCGGCGGTTGTGGGCGAGTTGGGCCAGAGGGCCTGTTTCCAAATTGTATCACTCTATGACTCTATGAGAGTGACATCAGCATGAACTGAATCTGATGTTGGTTGATGCAGTTATGAACTGTTTGGTTGAAGATAGATGCAAAGGTGTGGAGTAACTTAGTGACCCAGGCAGCATCTCTGGAGAAAAAGGATGGGAGATGTTTAGGATCTGGAACTTTCTTCAGACTGAAAGTGGTGGGGGGGTGAAGAGTTGGAGACAAGAAAAGACCAGGATCAATCACAGCTGATACTCGGTTATTGGCTTTCAAGTAGCTGGGCTGCTCATGAGGGCAGTTCCAGGGTAACCACGCTGCTGGAGTGATGTATACACCAGGTTTGGAGTGATAGATATCCTTACCAAGGAAGACATCAGAGAACCAGATGGGTTTTTATGACATTCCATTTTTTTTTTTTTTACAGTAATTTCATGACTGCCATTTATCAAGACTAATTGTTCTTTAATTGGTATATAAATTAATTAATTGAATTTAAATTACCCAGATGCTGTGGCAGTATTTAAACTCTGGATTGTTAGTCTAGTTTTGGATTACTGACCAGCAATTTAACTCTTCCACCACTGTTCCTTGTGAGTGATGAGACACAACAGTGTTGTAGTTACTGAATCAATCATTTTAAATTAATTTCTGTCAAGTGTTAAACCAATGGATAAGGAATTGTTAATGAAGGCATCATGAACCACTAATCCAGATTTGTCACTAGGAAGCAACTATAAAATTCATGACATATCTCAAATTCATTTTTAGATCCAAGAGTTTAGTTTAGTGTAGCTTAGAGATACAGGCTTTTCGGCTCACCGAGTCCACACCGACCAGCGTTCCCTGCACATTAACCACTATCCTACACACACCAGGGATAATTTACATTTATACCAAGCCAATTGACCTATAAACCTGTACATCTTTGGAGTGTGGGAGGAAAAAAGCGCAACAGCTCCGCGGGTCAACAGCTGCGTCCGCTGGACTGGAGGGCGGCAGCTTCTCGGCAGCTTCGACCGCCCCGGGCCCGCGGAGTTGAACCGGCCCGCAAGCGGAGCGCGGTTCACCCGCGGGACTTATTTACATCACCCGGTGTTGGTCACAACATCGAGGCCCGGGTCGCCTACAGCGCAGAGGAAGAGGAAGAAGGGAAGAGACAAAGACAAGATTTTTGCCTTCCACCACAGTGAGGAGGTGTCTGGTGACTCACTGTGGTGGATGTTAAATATGTGTTTATTGTGTGTTTTTGTTATTTACTATATGTTATGACTGCAGGCAATGAATATTTTCAATTCAGACCGCAAGGTCTGAATGACAATAAAGTTTTCCAAGTCCAAACCGGTCGGAGGAAACACATGTGGAGAATGTACAAATCTCTCTACAGGCAGCACCCGTAGTCAGTGGATCGAACCTGGGTGATCTGCCGCTACGAAAAGTGTTGTATACAGCAACTTTACCGCTGCGCCACAAGCAATGCCCCATAAAAATTACTCATATTTTATATGCCAGAATATTATTTTCTGAACAATTATATCTAATTTTTTGTCTAACCTTTAAGTAAATCAAAGTTGCTGCCCCCTCTCCTCTCAATAAGGAGGCTGCTTCATTGTATTACCAGTCAACTCAAAGGTTGTTTCACAAATACGGTTTAAATTTACCCATAAAATCAGCCTGTTCCATTGGATTTTATTTTGATCAAGGTGAATCTGCTTGCATATCTGTTATTTGTCTTGTTTTCACTTTATTTGAATCTCTTTTTGTTTCCTTCATGAAACTTCATCTGCCACCTGCTGTCTCAATTACCAAGAACACACATTTCTTTCTTATAGATGTCATATTTACTTTACACTAGTAATTGTTCATCTTTGCACTGCCATCCTTGTCCTCTTTCAGTTTAGTTTAGAAATACAGTTGGAAAACAGGCTTCTGGCCCACAGAGTTTGCAGAACGACCAGCGATCCCTGCTCACATTAAAACTATCCTACACACAATAGGGATAATCTTTACACATATACCAAGCCAATTAACCTACAAACCTATACGTCTTTGGAGTGCGGGGGGAAAACCGAAGATCTCGGAGAAAAACCCACGCGGTCATGGGGAATACATGCAAACTCCGATTAGACAGCACCCATAGTCTGGATGGGACCCTGGTCTCTGGCACTGCAAGCACTGTAAGGCAGCAATTCTACCACTGCGCCACCGTGCCGCTTTTGTGCTATTGAAGATACTATGCAATAACTTGTAAATTATATTATTAGTTAGTTTGAAAATCCTCTATCAGAATTAGATGTGTCTTATTTCTTTTTTTAATCAGACTATTGTGGAAGCATGATCATTCAAGATGAGGAATCTCCTATTGGGCCTTATTGGATGACAGCAAACCAATGATGGGGTCGTTTCCTGCTATCATTGGGTAAGTTTATAATGGCATTGACACTGACAGCAGACTCTTCAAGGATTACAGTCATCGATTTTCAATGGTGGAAAGATTTAAGATTGGTTTCACATGAGCATTTACAAGGTCTTTCATGATAAACTAATTCAGAACATCAAGATACATTGGATCCATGTGATTTGGTAGTTTGGATTCACAACTATTCTTACTCAAGGAAGACAAGGACTAGGAAGGAAGGATGTTATTCTAGCTAGAGGTCCTTGACCAGTGCTGTGTTCCACACAGTCAGTGTTGGGACTTCTATTTTTGTGATAATATATAAATGATTTGGCTGAAAATCAATGGGTTGGTTAGTAAGTTAAAACAACACACACAACCTCCCCCCCCCCCTCTCGAAACTCATAGTACATTGATGAATGCATATGTGCTGTTTCCAGCACTCAAGCAATTTCATCAGCTGGACTAGTCATTTTCAATTTCATCTCCCGTACCCCTTCCAATTGTTGCATTCAGGTTTTACATTAATAGTGTAATTCTACATCCATTTGTTATGAATTTAGGTTTGTTGTAGTTATCGTCTTAAATTCAGTGGTGTCACTTAATATTGTAGGCAGTAAGAGTGATTTACTCTTATGGAATAATGTCTTGCTTCTCTTTCTCAGTGCATGATAACTCTTCAGTGCATGTAATCCTCTCATTGTTCAAATGGAGAGCCGTGTTTTTAACACATGTTCAATCAATTTGAAGATTGAATTAGCATCATGTACGGCAAGATTTGGATTAAATCATAATGCAGCTTACTTCCAGGATATGATGAATGTGAAGATCAGTAGTTATGAGCAGAAACACTTTGTTATCCCCAGGTAGTAATGTGAACATATTGTTGCTGTACATCATGATGCATCTTGCTTCATTTAACAAAGAAACATAGCCCTCGGCATCCTACCTTATGAGTTGTTCTTTTTGGGCTCCTTCTGCTTTGGTTGCAGACATTGTTTTTTAGTTGACTGATATTCTTCTTTTATTCATGACCCTTATAACTGAGGCTTGTGCCTTCCTATTTGTGTTCAGCTGCTTCTTCAGCTCTCAGTCATCAGTCAAAACTAGAGAGGATTATTCTTGTCTGTCTGCAAACCATTTATTCGGTCTATTTAAGCCTTCATATAATGGGGGCACAGGTGACTGCTGCATTGTGGTGACATTGTGGAAAATGAGCATTTAATTGTAATACGTAGGTGTACGTCACAGGAAATATAATTGCACATAGACACACAGTATGCGGTAATTCTATTGATGAAAGTGGGAGAATTACCTTAACATCAGGGTAGGTGTGCACCCACATTGTGGGATGCGGGGTTGAGAGGGTTGCAAGCAAGACTGAAAGCATTGGTGAGCACGTGTTAACTCTTTGGTACTTGGAATCACAGCTTGCACAATGGAAGATAACTGCAGTTGTTGGGGGTCAATCATCTCAGCTATAGGATGTCATTGCATAATTTCTTTGGGCAATATCCCTAACTCGACTATCTGCAACTGTTTCATCATTGAACACTCCAGGTTGGGTCAGGGAAGGGTACACAAAAAGCTGGAGAAACTCAGCGGGTGCAGCAGCATCTAAGGAGCGAAGGAGATAGGCGACGTTTCGGGTCGAGACCCTTCTTCAGACTCCTCAGGGAAGGAGCTGTTTTCCATTGATTGGAAGTACACAGCTCCTATTGCAAATTAATATGAGATAAGGAGGATATGTTTAGGGGCAGCTTAGTGGCGCAGCATTAGAGCAGCTGCCTTAGAGCCCAGAGACCGGTCGATCTTGACTCGGGGATGCTGTGTGTATGAAGTTTGTACGTTCTCCCGTTAGTTTTCTCCGAG